>JAYJMB010056205.1:0-27649 GCA_036873735.1 Pouteria campechiana | reverse complement strand
CAAAATATGAGAACAATGAGTATATTTAGGAATCAAATAGGTGCAAAAGATGAAGTATTAGGTGCAAAAGATGAAGTTTTAGGAGAATAAAATATGACATTTTGCATTCTCATCAAGATGCAGAAGTTTTTGACTCAGTTCAATAAATGTTCTCAAGAAAGGATTATACACTTTTATCGATTGTTCTTCTTCTCATCTTGATCCAATGATGCTGCATTTATAACTACTTTGAATTCTAACCGTTGGTGATAGGTGAGCACCATTAATAATAGAAGACCATTCTAATTAATATATTTGAATTCCCTATCTTTTGCTTAATCCTCATTTGCTAGAATGCCTACAGCACTGCCTTAGTGAAGATGATTTCCTGATTCTTAATAAGTATCGGTTAAAGAGTTACTGCAATGGCTGATTCTTTCATCAATTTGGAAAGAGCCTCATTAATGTTGGATGAAGTCCAATGATTCAATTTATCCATTGCTCATCTTCACTTATGACAAATAAAGTAACTATCGAGCTATCCATCAGACAAAGTTCCTTTGTCTTTTAGTTTGTCCATGGTAAGTAGCAAATGAATCCAGTTAGCATAGATGAGTTGTCTTTCCAGTACTTTCTCTATTGGTTTGTCCATTGCAAGTAATAGATGAATCATGGAGTCATAGATAAATTATCTTTCTAGCACTTTGTCTATTAGTTTGTCTATTATAGATAAGAGACGAATTGTGGAGGTATAGACAAATCATCTTTGTAGCACTTCATCTATAGATAAGAGATGAATCATAGAGGTGCAAATGAATCATCCTTCTAGCAGTTCGTCTGTTAGATTGTCTGTTACAAGTAATAGATGAATTGTAGAAGCACAGATAAATTATCTTTCTAGAAATTTGTCTATTGGATTATCTGTTGGAAGTAACAGATGAATTGTAGATGCGCTAATGAATCTTATTGCTCCGCATTTATTTGTTTTAACAAATGATCATTTGCTTGGTGAGCTATTCAGTTATAGCTCACTTATAATAGATGAAGTTTATTGTATGCTCGTTGCTTTGCATTTGTCAGGGTTAAACTTCACTTTGATAGATGAATAGTGACTCAGTTAATTCATTTTCATTTGAGCTTTGAATATGGCAGTACTTCATCTCTTACTTTTGCACTCAACGAAGATATTTATCTTTTTAGTTAGATAGATCGATGCCTTGGAATATCTTTTGATTCTTCTTTGTTATCTTTTGTCCATGAGGCCTGCAACTTGATTTTGTATGCTAAATGCTTGGCAGTAATTATTAGTACATAATCTTTAATCAAGTTTTGTTTATCATCAAAATCAAGCATTTATACTAACATTCTCCCCCTTTTTGATGATGACAAAACTTGATTAAAAATTATCTCATAAAAAATAATCTTCACCTGAATGTATGAAATTAGAAATATTTTGCAAGTTTTAATCACTCCTTAAGTTACCGTTATCTATGATCCTCCTTGACTAGTTTTATATGTATTCTCCCCTTGATTAATTCAAGATTATGCATTTTAATTTTTGTGTTCTTTGAGATAATCTTGCAAGTTCTTTCTCCCCCTTTTGTAAAATAAAAAAGAAACGCAGTATTTGCAGATTACACACACAAAAAGAAGTAGTATGAAAATAATGAAACTGTTTCATTTCATTTTAGTACAAATAAAGCCACAAACATAAAGAAAAAAAGCTCATCCTACATGTTAAGTGCAGGATAGGTTATGTGTGAGATTGCAGACAAGGACGGGTGGAGAAATTTGTATCATCATGAGCGATATAAGGTTTCATGGAGGAGAAGAGGGGATGGAGGTGATAATGAGGCACTTAGAAGCTTGTTTCCCTCTCTGTTCAAGAGCCCTAACTGATGATGAGTAGGATCCAGGGGCAAATTGGTTAAGATATAAATCATTTTCTTGAGAGCCACATCTTGAAGAGAGATACTTTTGACCGGAAAGGTGAACTAGAATATTATCACGAACAAAAGTAACATCATCCCACCAAGAAAAGTGAAGAAACATCCTTAGGTTCTTTAATTTTCAACACTCACTGGTCTTCCATCTACAACTTCTTCCTAATTTACCTTCTTGAGTTGCTTCATCTTTATGATGCAAGGAATGTTTACTGGGCAGGGGTTAAAATAGACTTGATGTGGAGGTAATACAAGGTAGCTATATGATATTTCAAGAAAGAAGGAATTAGTATTGCTAAAGATGGAGTTCAATGTGATATGCATAGCTATAAGTTGACTTTTGCAAGAAACTGAGGTGTATGTGACCTCGAAAACCATGATTTAGATGAAGTGGGAATCAAACAGTATGTAGAGATAACTTACTTCATCTGAGATAAAATTAAGGCTCATTGAAAATAGATTAAAAATAGCGCAACTTTAGACACTAAAGATTTCATTCTCAGGTGTTCACATTAGTCATACCTAATTCTCCTCTAATGTTGCAGAAAGTTTCTAAAGGCAGTGCCTTGGTAAAGATGTTAGCAAGTTGAGCATTTATAGGTATATACTCTAGACATATATCATGTTTATCTACATGGTCTCTAATAAAGTGGTGCCTAATTTCTATATGCTTGGTTCTTAAATGTAAGACAGGGTTCTTTGTCAAGCATATGGCACTAGTATTGTCACATTTAATGGGTATGTCTCTATAGCTTAGTTTATAACTAGAAGTTGTTGTTTCATCCAAAATAATTGAGCACAACAACTTTCAGCTGCTATATATTCAGCTTTTGGTGTACAAAGAGCAACATTGTTTGTTTCCTAGAGAACCATGATACTAGACTATTTCCTATAAATTGATAGGTTCTACTAGTATTTCTTCTATTAACTTTGTATCCCCCAAAGTCAGCATCTGAGTATCTAATTAACTCAAATCCAGCTCCTTTGGGATAATAAAGTTCTAGATTTGGTGTGTCAACCAAATACTTAAAAATTTATTTTACTATAATAAGTGAGACTCTTTAGGACTAGACTAAAATCTACTACATAAGCATACGCTAAATAGAATATCTGGTCTAGATGAGGTAAGGTAAAGAAGAGATCCAATCATACTTTGATATAGCTTTTAATCTACAAGTTTACCCTTTTTATCCTTATCTAACCTTGTTGATGTGCTCACTGGAGTGTTTTCTGCTTTAATTTCTTCCATTTTGAACTTCTTCAGCATTTCTCTAGTATATTTTGATTGGCAAATGTAGTTTCCATCATCTCATTGCTTGATTTGCAATCCAAGGAAGTAGTTCAACTTTCCCATCATGCTCATTTCGAATTTAGCTTGCATGATTTTTGAGAAATCTTGGCAAAGATGCTCATTAGTAGCATCGACTATAATGTCATCTACATAAATCTGAACTATCAAGATATCCATGACATTATTTTTGATAAACAAGGTAGTAAACCTTTCCCCTTTTGAATTGATGATTACTTAAGAATTTCCTCAACCTTTTGTATCACGCTCTTGGAGCTTGTCACAAACCATATAATGCTTTGGTGAGCTTATAGACATGATCGGGTTGATCATCACTTTTGAAACCAGGGGTTGCTTTATATAAACTTCCTCACTTAGATATCCATTTAGAAATGCACGCTTTACATCCAATTGAAATAATTTGAAATTCTTATACAATGCAAAAGCAAGTAGCATTCTAATGGCTGTTATTCTTGCTACAAGGGCATATAATTCTTCAAAGTCAATTTCTTCTTCTTGGGAATACCCCTTAGCAACTAACCTTGACTTGTTTCTTACAACTAATCCACTTTCATCTAGTTTGTTTCTGAATACTCATTTAGTTCCAATTACATCAACGTTCTTTAGTTTTGGAACTAATTCCCATACTTTATTCCTTTCAAATTGGTTAAGCTCTTCTTGCATTGCAATGATCCAGTTTTCATCACTTAAGGCTTCATCAATGCAAGTGGGCTCAATTGTGGAGATTAAAGTATAATGACCACAAATTTTTTTGTAACGCCCTGGCCTCGTACTCTATTTTACATCGTAAATCCACTATAATTACATAAAAACTTTTTCACTTCCAAGGTGGGTTTCTCTGATACCATTTTCTAATTTACCTATTTTTTACAAAAAATCGAATAGAGCCTCCCCTAAAATGGTGTTGTCTACCTAGGGTACAAACATTCAACATTCAATATAATACAACTTTTCAATTAAAATTCATAAATAAGAATTTAAAACACTCCATAATTCCTCCATTCATCCACATAACACCCCTAACTCTATAGGCTCCTCCCAAGACATGTATCAGACCATGATGGCATTACACCCTAGGAGAAAGATATCATACTATCATCATATTATACATTATTTACTAGTCATGCTAATACTTTACTTTATACATCCTTTGAATTATTTAAACTACAATTAAACTATTACATTATGAGTTACAATTTCACACTAATACAAAATGGGATTCCAATCCCAATATACCATCATACCATCCAAAGATTTTCAGTCTCTCTCTCATACATCCTTTGTTTAACCTGTTAACTAAAAAAATTTAAGAAAAAAGGCGTGAGTTCTGGCAACTCAATAAGTAGGAAGCACCTTGTATGTTTTGAATGAATGGATGGGGATAGTGGATATCCCATGTTTGTTTTGGGCATGTATGTTTTGGATGAGGGATTATGGATATTCAGTGTTTGTTTAAGAATAATGTTTATCTATTTTGTAAATACGTGTATTGAGGAATAGTGAATATTCCTTGAGTATGTAGAGAATTGAAGTATGTGATTGTATGAATGTAATGGGATATGAATTATCTCACAAATAGTATGTATGAATATAAAAAGGGATAGAGAATATTCCTTGGATTGAAATGAATGAGCTATAAAGTACCTTATGTTATACTCATCCTTGTGTATGGATGTCTTCTACATGAAAGGAATAGGGAATATCCCAATTTTGTAATAAGAATGTATAAAATAAAGGGGATGCATGATATCCTTGGGTTGTATTGATAGGAATGTGTATAGATAGTATGAGGATTTGAGCCTCGTGGTATGTTTGCTTTTGTATTATACATCTCAAGATGAGATGGAAGTTAGTATCAGAGCCGATTTCCAATAGTCTATGGGGGTGTGTTCCATGAGGACATGGTAGCCTTGAGGGGGGGTGGATGTGATATCCTATATTGCCTGGGTGAGGGAGGGAGTCTTGGGCTAAATATGTAATGCTCAGTTGCAAAGGTATCACCCATGTGTGGGGTTGTAGATAGGTCCACTGTTGCGCCGTTGTGTGTATGTGTGTGTGGACAAAACCATGCGGCTTGATGGGGAGGTTCCTTATAAGGATACCCTAAGGGCTAGAGCAGACAATATGACTTGAAATCACCCATTTTGGGTGGGTGAAGGACAGGCCCAGAGGAACTTGTGAGGTTCCTATTAAGGATGCACTATGCTCTGGAAGGGACAAATCCATGAGTACAGTGAGGTTTCTAGTAAGGATGCACTAGACAAAGTAGACAATATATGCTAGAGCACCAGGTCGTTATAGTTTCGCATGGACCTTCTTCTTTTGACACCATTATAGACATTACCTATAACTTATTTTCTAGGATGGGCACTAATAAATCTCAAATCAATAAGAGGTTGATAGGGAACATTACTTGTACTTACCTCCTCCTGATTGTCTGAATTTTGCCTATCGTCATATTTTGTAGCATCTTCTTGATCTTTCAATTTGAGCTTCTTCATATTTGTTGTAAATTCATTTGCATCACTATCACACTCCTTTCTTAGGGTTACATTTGCTTCATCAAATTTAAAATGTATAGGCTCTTCTACAGCCTGTGTTCTCTTAATTTATACTCTAAATGCCCTACTATCAGAAGAGTAACCAAAGAAGATAGCTTCATTGCTTTTTGGATAAAACTTTCCAAGATTATCCTTTCCATTGTTCAGCACATAACATGAGCATCCAGAGGAATGGAAATATGAGATATTTGGTTTTCTTCCTTTTCAATGCTCATATGGGTTTTTTTTTCAAGATTGCTTTAATGGTAACCTTATTCAGTACATGGTAAGTTGTACTTACTACTTTTCCTCAGAATCTTTTAGACAATTTACTCTCATTCAACATGGTCCTTGCCATTTCCTGAATTGTCTAGTTCTTTCTTTCCACAACTCCATTTTGTTGAGGAGTTCTATGGGATGAGAAACTATGGTAAATTCTTTTTTCATCACAAAAGTCAATAAATTTTCTGTTTTCAAATTTACCACCATGATCACTATGGATAGACATAATTGACATTTGTTTCTCATTTTGAACCAACTTTAAAAATATATAAAATGTTGAAAATGTTTTATCTTTGCTAGTCAAGAGAATCACCCCATGTGAATCTAGTGTAGTCATCCATGATAACATATGCATATCTTTTTCCTCTAAGGGTAATAACATCCAATGGTCCAAAGAGATCCATATGTAATAATTCTAGAGGTCTAGATGTAAATATCTCATTTTTAGGATGGAAGAACACTTTGGTCTATTTTGACAATTGACAAGATTTGTATATTTTATTTTATCATAATTTAGTTTAGGTAGACCAATCACGAGATCCTTTTTCCTCAAAGATCTGATATTTGATATGTTGATGTGTCCCATCTTTTTTGCCATACCCATGGGTCATCTTTGACTGTAATTAAGCATTTTTCAATGATATCATCTCGATGTACTAGACAAATATTCTCATATATTTTTCCATTAAATAATATATTATCCTCTATATAGAATGTATTACATACAGATGGTTCAAACATAACTTTTTGACCCTTGTCATGTAATTGACTAATACTTAGCAAATTGTGCTTGAGTTTTTCTACATATAATATATCCTCTATGCATGCATTAAATAAACCATAAATTTTACCTATCCCTTTGATGAGACCTTTATCATTATTGCTGAATGCAATTGTTCCTCCATTTATTAGCATCAATTCTTTGAACTACTTCTTATTTCCGATTATATGTCTTGAGCATCTGCTATCCATGAACTAGCAGTTACTAGATATAGCTTTCAAACTTACCTACATTCAAAGCAAATATTCTTCTTACCTCTTTGGTACCCAAGTATTGGGTCCAATGGTGTTAGTGGAATTGCGTGTGCTTGAAAATCATGCATAATTCTTTGGGTTTCCATCTCATTTTTACACCTTTTACTTGAATCTTTATAGCATAGCAATCATACACTTTGTGTCCAACTTTATTACAGAAATAACAAGTGTTCAAAATTTTGCTTGGTGCATTATATTCCATTAGTTTCTTTACCCAAGGTTATCCTATGAATCTTCTAATATTTGGACAATTTTCTAATATTGGGACAATTCTTTCTTTTTTCAATGAGGTTCACTCTCTTGGACCATCTAGCAAGTTTCTATGAATTTTCATCATCTGACTATTCACAACCATGTCCCTTTTTACTAGTTTAATCGGTCATTCTCATGAACTTGGCTATAAATTCTTCTGGATTGGAGAATTTACTCGACATACTATTCAACATCTTTATCTTCTTCTTTAGTTTTTACCTCTTTTTATAGAGATAGATTGCTTTCTGCCATAATAGAATTTCATAGTTACATCAAATTGTCTTTTCTTTTGAGTGAATTTTTGACCAAGTGATTCAAACTCACCAAAGAGATAGTTGTATGATTGTTATAAATCAACAAAGTTTTACATTTTGCACAAGCACTATTCAAGCTTGAAGAATCAGAACTATAAGAGTAATAGAAGTTTACCATTATCTCCAGATCTATTGTGCATTATTCTTTGATGGAAATTTGGTCTGCTGATTCATTCTCCATGGGGGCCATGTAGCATATTCCTGCGAGGTGTCCAACTTCATTGTCCCCTTTCTCACTTGAACTTGTGCCCGAGGAGTCTTCATCATTCACATACATTCCTTTAGCTTGATTTTTTAATGTCTTCTAAAAATATTTCTTTTCTCTTCTTTCAGCTTTCTCATTCACGTTCACTTTTTCTTCATTTGAACACTCAGGAGACATGTGTCTGATTCCTCCACATTTATAGCATGTGGGAGATCTTTCTTTCATTTAGCCATTTTCTTTTGTTGTCTAGGCTGTCTCCTTGTGGTGCTGCCTCTGTTTATGTAGTCAGCTTTGATACAACTTATTGGTCCCAAAGCTTAGGCAAATACCCAAAAGGAGAGGGGTGAATTGGGTACTTAAAATTTTGGTAAACCTTTTAGGATTAAATGTCCCTCTAGCAATCAATTCAATCACTCAATCAATGCACAAATAGATAAGACAAAGGAATTTTAATAGTTGTTCGAGTTAACACTCTATTCCACTCTTCCAAGAGTACTTTCGTCTTAGCGTCTTCAGTTCCACTATCTCCAATAGCAACAATACAATTAGTGCACCCTACACTATTCTAGATTCTAGTTTTAGGGGACATAACTACAGTGCTCCTAGCACATTTTTGGATTCCAGCTCCAGGGGGCAAAACCACAGTGCTCCCACCAATCTTCTAGATTCCAACTCTAGGGGACATAAACACAGTGCTCCTAGCACTCTTCTGAATTTCAGCTCTAGGGGGCGTAGATAAATAACTCTTGTCTGCACCTAGACAATCACAACTCTTCTTGAGTCTAGCCTTAACTACTAGCTCAAGGAAATTACAATGAAAGAATATCAAAAGTTAAAGCACTTATATAAACACTTCATAATAAGCACATGGTAAAATTTCTAAAGATTAAATGCAAAAGTAAAAAATCTTCCCAAAAGTTGGTTGGGAGTCTTCAAAGAAAGTTGGTGAAGGTTTGAATGCAAGGCTTACGATTCTTCAAAGATGCAAAAAGCTTTAACTCAGTTTAATAAATGCTCTTAAGAAGGGATTGTATACTTTTCTCGATTGTTCTTTTTCTCTTCTTGATTCAATGATGTTGCATTTATAACTCCTTCGAATTTCAGCTGTTGGTGGTAGGTGAGCACCATTAATGATATAAGACCGTTCTGATTAACATATTTGAATTCTCTATCTTTTGCTTAATCCTTTTCTGCTAGAATGCCTATAGCACCAACCTTAGTGAAGATGATTTCCTAATTCTTAATAAGTATTGGTTGAAGAGTTGCTGCAATGGCTGATTCTTTCATCAATTTGAAAATAGACTCATTAATGCTGGACAAAGTCCAATGATTTAGTTTATCCATTGCTCTTCACTTATGATAAACAAAGTAACTATTCAACTATTCATTGGACAAAGTTCCTTCGTCTTCTAGTTTATCCATGGTAAGTAGCAAACGAATCCAATTAGCATGGACGAGTTGTCTATCTAGCACTTTGTCTATTAGTTTGTCCATTACAAGTAATAGATGAATCGTGGAGGCATAGACGAATCATCTTTCCAGCATTTCATTTGTTAGTTTGTCTATTGCAGATAAGAGACAAATCGTGGATGCATAGATGAATCATTTTTTTAGCTCTTCAACTATAGATAAGAGATGAATCATAGAGGCACAAATGAATCATCCTTCCAACAATTCATCAATTAAATTGCCTATTATAAGTAACAAAAGAATCATAGAAGCACAGATGAATTATTTTTCCAGCAGTTCGTCTGTTGGATTATCTGTTGTAAGTAACAGATGAATTGTAGATGCACAGATGAATTTGTTGCTATACATTTGTCAGTTTTAACAAATGATCATTTACTTGGTGAGCTATTAGGTTGTGGCTCACTTATGATAGTCGAAGTCTATTATATGCTAGTTGCTTTGAATTCGTTAAGGATAAACTTCACTTTAATTGTTAAATAGTGACTCGGTTTATTCCTTTTCATTTGAGCTTTGTATATAGTGATACTTTGTCCCTTACTTCTACACTTACCCAAGCTATTTGTATTTTCAGTCAAACAGATTGATGCCTTAGAATATTTTTTGATTCTTTGTGTTCTTTCGTCTGTGAGGCTTGCAACTTGATTTTGTGTGCTAAATACTTTGCAATAACCATTACTACATAATCTTTAATCAAGTTTTGTTTGTCATCAAAATCATGCATTTTTGCTAACTATTCTATTTCACCATGTGCATTGGTCCATGCTAAGTATTGGTCGTATAAATGAAGTAGGTTCTTCTTGACTTCTTCATTTTCATTTGTCTGAGTTCTTGGCTAGGCTTCTTCTTCTTGCTTTGTCTTGGACAAATTTTGTCTTAGTCATTCTGGAGTGTCCAAGGTTATATTCTCTTATGAGGTTTCTACTTTTTGACCTTTGCTTCATCTTGTGCTTGCTTCTACCTTTACTTTGCATTTGTTTGGGGAGATTTCTCATTGCATTTTATAGACAAAGCAAACTCCTTGTAGCTCATCTTCGAAGCCTCTATTTTCTTCTTTCTCTTCTTACATGATCTTCATATTTTTAGCAATTTAATTCTTTTGAATGTAGCAGATGGTTGACATAGTTGGATGTAATCCTGCACTTTAAAACTTTTATGTACTTGCTACGTTGTTAGCTTTCAAATCATTTTATCAAGATGTATTATCCTCATATGATTTACACACAATATGGAGCAAGGATAACATACATGTTTATTCAAGAACATAATATGATAATTCTTTTTCAAAATATTGTGCTAGAGTATGATCTGATTAAGTGCATTATAAATGTATGCATGTATAATTTAAACTTTTATAAACATGCATATGTTCTAAGCATAATTGTCAGTAGTTTCAAGCATATTTGTTCATAGTTCAAGGTCATATATTGTTAGCATGAGTTCTATCTTAATACAAGTTTTGTTATCATCAAAATCATATACAATAATCCTAAAACTATTGATTTCTCTTCCTTCCCTTCTTCTTCTACTTTTTCAACACTCAAATTTGTCTAAAAAACATATTATCCTCAATTTGTTGTAATTGAATTTTCTCATGAATTGTCTTGAGCTTGTCCCGAATCTCCTTTGCATTTTTATAAGCTAAGATATGTTTAGTTTCAATTGGAGAGAAAGCATGAAGTAAGACATTCATGGCCTTAGCATTTACTTGACTTTCTTTCTTTTCAATGTCACTAGTACTAATGAAAACCATATTTTAAGTTTCAAAGTCATTGGCCAAAAGGAATGTTTCCATCCTCTTTTTCCAATAAGCATAATTTGTTCAATCTATTGCACTTTTTGGCCCCTTGGATGTATGGCAAAACTGGAATCCTAAAGGTGTGGCAAAAACAGATGGTTGTGCTAGTTCAGAAAGTAAATGCAATGGAAACACACAAGCACAAAGATAGTAAAAATATAAAGATTATAGTGGTTCAGGTCCCCTTTGCACCTACTCCACTCTCTAAGGTTTCCCCAACCTTGGGTTGCACTGTCATCTGTGGAAACAACCTCCCTTGATTTCCCGAGCTAACCAAGAACTCTGAAATGTTAGTTTTATCAAGCTTACCAACAACTCATACACATTGGTTTCTAGAGTTGACCAGCAACTCCCCCTTCCAAATATACATATACAATGAAATACCTCTAATTAGGCCTAAGTGTACACATAGTTAAAGCTTAAAAATAAATGATGAAAGCATTAAGCACATTACAGTGATTTGATCTCCCTTGAGATGGTAATGATGTAGCCTTGAAATCCCTTTACCTTGGCAGCATCTTGGAGTAAATACACTTGGGAACTTGAATGGGTTACTTGATGTTTGATTCTTATTTAGCACTTGGAACCCTCAAGGTTCTATTTCGCTTCAAAGGATTGTCTATTTATACAATCCAGAGAGGTATTGCATTGTTTGGAAAAATACCATCTCAAAATATAGCCATTGTAGTGCTGTGGATTTTCAACCGTTGGAGTGGAAAGTGCTACCACAGGTGAATGGGCCAATCGGTTCGCTGTAACCTTCCAATGAGTATGCAACTCCCCGAAGCTCCATAGGCACTATCGCAGGAGCTAGGCAAATCTAAAGTGACCCCATAAGTAGCTGTGTCACGCCCTGAGCGCCCCCCCCCTGTCCCCGAGCTATTTCCATGATATATTCTTATAAGTGCACTATAATTCACTACAATTCCCCACTTCTAGGGTGGGATACTCAGGTGCTATTTTTGGATAGGACTAAGTCCTCCTGAGAAACGGAAAAATTTTGCCCTGAAATATCAAATTATACTCATATATAATCATTAATTAATTAAAATCACAATCTTAAATAATCACGAACATCAATATTATGTAACTAAATCATACCCGTACCTACATTCGTCTGCCCAAAATCAAAACCATCATGATGATAACACATCTAAGGGAAATCCTATCATTCTATCACCATATTATAATTATTGAATTATGACATGCCATTATATCTAATTATACATCATTTAGAATCTTTTAAACATAATCACATACATACATAATAAATTTACAATCATACAATCCATACTAGGATTCCAATCCCATTACGTCATACTATAAGAAGAAATGTCTTTATCCTTTACTCATCCAGTTCCAACCCATAGATAGAATTCTTTACCTGACCTGTCAGCTAAAAAGTTAAATAAAAAGGCATGAGTCTAGGCAACTCAGTAAGTAGGCAAGTACTATAGAAAATATGAATCAGTAACCAATATGCATTATATTCAGATCCAAAATGGATTCAATCCATGCTTAACCTTATCATATTCCAACATTCCATATCTATCATTACAATGATCAAATTACATAATTTACACATATGTCAATGGGATATTTTTACTCCCCCTCATTTAGATAGCATATATAAGGATAATAATCATATACTAAACATCAATAGTTCAATCCAAGGGATTTTTGTTATCCCTAACATTCATGCTTTCACAATCATTCATAAACTAATCATAAATATCAATAAACTAATTATAAATATCAATTTAAATAATTATGGGATATCAAGTATCCCCATCCAAAACAATCATGCCCAGATTACAAATAAATAGGATATTCAAATCCCCATCCAGTCATCACATTCAATAAGAAGACAAAGCCTACTTACCTCTATAGTGAACTATTCCATTATCCTCATTATCAATCTCCTCATCTCATGCCGCACTTAGTGGATTCTACATAATTCACATATATCATTACATATAGACACATGACATGACTAATTCTCATTATTAATGAAATACAATGTTCAAATACCATAACTAATCCATTGATAAGTCCACCCACTTCTCGAGTGAACAATTATACATTTAACATTAGCCATAAAGTTATTTACCTTTTTAATCATGTATTAATCATGTCATTAATACACTAAGTTATTGCCTTATTCATAGCCAATCATGGGTCATAATCATTGTAATCAATTACACATGATTTATCAGTAAATTGTTTCATCAAATAGTTTAAAATCATCTCTTATTTATCAGTTTCTCAATAACATGCATTAGGAGATCTTACTCCCACCACATATAATGAGTCCACAGCATAATGAACATTAATTCCACCTTAATGTCATGTAAATCAAGCTTAAAATTCAATTTAAACCAAACATAATCTCATTCTTGCATAAAAACTCTTTAATTTACTATTCATGTATTACTATTCACAGCAATAGATAATGAAAAATCCCATTTTATCAAGTCCAAATCATGCCAAAAATACTAAAATCAACCCATTAATAGTTTTCCCTATCAATTTACATGAATTCATTCAAATTCATTCCAAGTGTTACTATTTACAACAGGAGTTAGGCAAAATTATAATTTTTCCTAGCTTAAATCATTGCAAATACATCACAAATCATGATTTACTTATAAACCTCGTGAATTCAACCTAAACATCATGTAAAAACTTTGAAAATCACTATTCATGAATTTGGGGTATAAACCCATAGCAAAACCATGAAATCAGGTGGGGAAAAAGGGTCTGGGTTTTCAAGCATGGAATTCATCTTATCATCGTTTTCAGTCCCAATTCTCCACAAATCCACCATGAATCACGTTCACTAGGATTTCCAGTCAAGAATACATAACAAAATAGTAAGAAAATGGGGATTTGATCCATAAACCCATGATCTCAAATAGAGATCTAGAAGATTTCTAGCTCAAATCATGTCGAGTCTAGAATGATGGGTTTTGGAGCGTGGGGCATGGGAAGAAGAATGGGGAAGATGAAATCAAGAAAAAGGGGGGGGTTTAAACCCCTTAAAAATTATATTTTTTCGATGCTTTGATGCACCACAAACATCTTGTGCCGTGACACTAACTCACTGCCCAAAATCCCATTTTTGAATCAGTGCCACAACACAAGATTTTAGTGCCGCTGCACTAACTTGCTGCTGGCCTAGAGTAGTTTTCATAAATCAGCCATATCTCCCTCTTAAAAAGTTGGAATTGCATGATTCTTAGTGTTTAAAAGATAATTTTAAGATATATAACTTTTATGTTTATTACTTTTTTTAGTTTAGTCTACAAATATGCAAAATTTTCCCACAAAGTGATGCCTTTTGTTTAAACCCAATTTAAACTCTAGAGACATCTATAGTATTATTGTTATAACTTTTTCATATGATATCCGATTTATGTGATTCTTAATTCATTGTAAGCTAAATTTAAAAATCTACAACTTTCCTATTGGATTTGTTTTCTAAATCATTCACATTATGTGCCAAAAATTGGATACAAGATGTGATCAAACACATAATACCCAAAATTAACACCCTCATGCATTACATAGGACAACTATATATATATATCCTATTTTCCACAATGAATTAATAGATCAAAATCATTGCCTTACCTCAAAATCCTAGGGCATCACAGGCTACCATACCAACTGCGAGCTTCAGATCATTTGAAATCTCCTTTGAAACTCCTCTGAAGTTTGAAATGTGTCTTCTCTTCCTTTGAAGCTTCCAAAATACCTCTGAAGCTTCCTCTAAATTACATATTCTTAGTAAAAACAATATTAACATAATTCAAGTCATAAATAAGTTTTATTGATCATCAAAACTAAACTCTTAGACTCACCATTCCCCCCTTATTTGATGATGACAAAACTTGATGACTTGCACCAATAAAAATAGTGCTAATGAACTAAGTAAACTCCCCCTAAATAACTAATACAATAAGCATAAGGAAGTTTATTTTGTTTTAGGCCACTATGCTAAGATTTTTCCATATTCAAAAAAAATTTTAAAAGTTTATTTTCTACTTCTTCTCCCTCTTTATATCAATTTTCCCCTCAAATATAGCAAGTCATATTATTCTTCCCCTTTTCTCATAATAAAAAAGGTCTAGGGGAGGAGGGATTATCACTAATCACTGGTATGAGGGACTAAATTGTTCCCCCCAACAATGCATGATCCTAAACTTCATACTCCTTGCTCCCCCTAACATGTATAATCTAGTGGCTTTATTTGTTACATTCAAACCAAAGTTCATCTAGCTGCTAATCAACCCACAATGATGATTACAAAAGATCTAAATAGGAATAGAAACCCTATTTGAAACCTTGAACTATGAAGTTTTCCAAATAGGCTTGACTTATACCTTGGGACTTTAATGACATTAAGGTTAATTTCATTGGTCCATGCAGTAGATGATTATCTATTAAGCTCTTCTTGCATACACGCATGCAACATGGTTCTTGTATGTGAGATAAAGTGATGAAGGCCGAAATGATATGCAATGTAATTTGAAAATTTAAGGATAAGAAATACAGTACCTTCACCTACCTAGTTGCCTCAACCAAATTGATATTTCTGTTTTTCCACAGTTGAGGAGTTACTTTTTGTCCTATTATGACTACAATTGGAAGGAAGTTATATGTAAGTGAACTTCATCTTCTTCTACATTTTCATTTATATTTTCTTCTTCTTCTTCTTCACATGTACAATGCTCTACTGAATTTATATTCTTCTTCTTCTTCTTCTTCTTCTTCTTCTTCTTCTTCTTCTTCTTCAATAGATTCCTAAGTTCCCTAGATAGGGTTTTTATAATTTCTATGTCATCATCCTCCCCCTCACTACATGAAGATTTTTCACTTCCATGGCTATACACTATCTTCATTTTATTTCCTTCCTTTTCATTCTTCAACACTTCATGGGTCATTAAGGACCCCATCAGTTCAACAAATGAGATCTTGTTCATATCTTTAGCTTCCTCACTATATGTAACTTTGGGCATCCAATCCTCTGAAAAAGACCTTAGAATCTTTTTAACCTGCTACGAATAAGAAATCTTATAGCCTAAAATTTTTAGGATATTAGTGAGTCTCAAAAATCTAGAAAATATTTCAGAAATAGACTCACACCTAAGCATGCAAAATGACTCATAATCTTGGACAAGTAAACTAATACTAGCTTTTTTCACTTGGCTTGTCCCCTCATAAAATACTTGCAAATGGTTTCAGATTTCCTTGGCGATTTCACATGAGGATATTTTCTCAAATTCAATAGGAGAGATAGCACAATATAAAGCATTCTTAGCTTTGGCATTTAACTGAACTACTCTAATGTCCTGGTTAGTTCATTTACTCTCCTCTAAAGTGGAGAGCACCACTCCTTCTACTATCTTCCCAATTTATAACTATTAGCAATCCAAAAATTCTTCATCTTCATTTTTCAATAGCTATAATGCTCTCTATAAAAATATGGAGGTCTAATGGTTGATTGACCCTCTTTGATTCCATAAAAACTATTTACCATCTAGGATCATACTAAGGTAGAGATAAAAATATGAATCCTAATATTAATGTATTGCTCTGATACCACTTATTATGCTTTTTGGCCTAGGGGTGTATGCTAAAAATGGAATCCTAAAGGTGTGGGTAAAATAGATGGTTGTGCAAATGCATAAAGTAAATGTAATGGAAACACACATGCACAAAGACAGTAAAAATACAAGGATTATAGTCATTCGGGCTCCCTTGGCACCTACTCTACTCTCCAAGGTTTTCCCAACCTTGGGTTCCATTATCACTTATTGAAACAAACTCTATAATGTTAGTTTTATCGAGCTTACCAATAACTCATACAATGATGGTTTTCCTCTATGCTCACCACTAACTCATAAACATTGGTTTCTAGAGTTGACCAGCAACTCATCCTTACAAATATACATGTACAATGAAATGCTTCTAATTAGGCCTAAGTGTACACACAGTTACAGCTCAACAATAAATGATAAAAGCATTAAGCACATTATAGTGATTCAATTTCCCTTGAGATGGTAATGATGTAGCCTTGAACCCCTTGATCTTGGCAGCACCTTGGAGTGAATACACTTGGGAACTTGAATGGGTTACTTGATGTTTTATTCTTGTTTAGCACTTGGAACCCTCAAGGTTATGTTTCTCTTCAAAAGATTATCTATTTATACAATCCGAAGAGGTATTGGACCATTTGGAAGACCACGTCGAAATATAGTCATTGCAATGCTGGTGATTTTCACTCATTGGAGCGATTAGGCCAATCGGCCGCACCCAGGCACTACCATTGGTGGCTACCCTATCGGCTGCAACCTTCCAATGACTACACAACTCCCCTGTGCTCTGTAGGCACCAGGCAAACTAGCCATCACCCTTTAGGCGATTCTAGAGGTGGCTGCCATACCTATTGCAACCTTCTAAGCATCTTAAATCTCCTTTGAATCTCCTCTAAAGATCAAAACATGTCTTCCCTTCCTTTGAAGCTTCCAAAATGCCTCTGAAGCTTCCTCTAATTTACAAAATCTTAGCAAAAATATTATTAGCATAATTCAGGTTGTAAACAAGTTTTATTAATCATCAAAACAAAAATCTTAGACATAACACCATCAAGGTAGTGAAGTTGGGTGATGGATTATCCTTTGGCAAATACATATGATGAAGATGATGAGTTAGCTATTTGGAGTCTCTACAAATGTTTATATAGCAAACTCTTATGCTAGTTGTTTTTCCCTTTACAAGACTTAACCTAAGAGGGGAGGGGTGTATTAGGTTAATAAAATTTTCTTACTTGAACCCCAACTAATAATTTCCCTCATTTTAAATGATGTGCTAAACAATTTGTAATAAAAAGTCAAAAGTAAGCAAATAATCCAAACATAGACAGTAGTTATAACATGTTAGTAAATAATCCAAGCATAGATAGTAAGCACAATATATAGTATTTAGGGACAACCTCCCTACTCCACTTTTCCAAGCGCACACCCTTGTGTCTTGGGTTCCACTAGTTCAATCACCAATATAATATATTATCACTATACTCTTCTAGATTCCAGCTCTTGAGGCATAATTACTTGGTGCCAAAGCATTGTTCTAGATTCTAGGTCTAGGGGTTGTAAATAATTAGTGCTAAAGTACTCTTCTAGATTCCATCTTTAGAGTGTAAATATATAGTGCTAAAGCACTTTTCTAGATTTCAATGCTAGGGGATGTAAATACAACACAACAAAATGATTGTGAGACACTACTCCAACAATCCACTTGCTCTTCTTGAGCTTGGCCTCCAATACCAACCCAAGTAAATCAAATGGATGAAAATAACAAAAGTAAGAATTACACTTTTGTAGTATCTCTTTGGAACATTGGGGAAGCTTTGAAAACTCTTGAAAGTACACTTTAATCGAGAAAAGTCTTCCATTCTTGTTAGTGAGAACCTTGAATGCAAAATTTATGAAGGCTGAAGCTTGAAAGCTTGGGTTGCTTGGGAATTTGAAGTAATAACTTACTAAATGCTTGCAATAACTTCTTCAATGTCCATTCATTACTCATCTTATAGATTCTCTTGAAATCTAGTTATTAGAGTTAGTTGGGCCTCATTAAATACATTAAAACATTTGAAAATTTTGATTATTGTAGTCATTAAGTATATGGAAGGTAGTTGTGGTATTCGTTTGCCATTCATAGGCATTTGCTTAGGCAGCTTGCATGCAACTTCGATCCTTCTTCCTTGAAAGTTCTTCAAGCCATCTTACTAGAATGTGGTAGGCAAATCCCAGGCGACTGGGGTATTTGGTGGTGCTCCTTAGGTGGTTTTCACAGGTGGCTTGCACAAGCGGCTTGGATGGGGCTTCTATCCAAGAGCAATTTGCTGAAATGTTCTAGGCGATTGCCAAGTGGTTGGACTTAATTGGCTATGACATAGTAGGCAATATTGGCAGGCAGCTATTAGGGTCTAGTGACTTAGGATCATGCTAAAGCTCCACAGGTGGCTAATAATTTGGTTGCAATCAAAATTTATAGTTTTTCTACACTTTTAAGTTTAATTAACCCTTCTGAAATTTATGAAATTAGTTCTTGTATTTTCATTAGTCCTTATATTATAATAATCTTATTTATTATAGAAATATTCATTAATTCATGGAGGATTTGTTTTCAAAAGAATTCCTTTTAAAAGAAATGTACAAAGACATTGGGAGACCTCTATAGATGTAACACCTATGGTGTTGAAATTTGGGAGAAATTCTTTGCATTTTAGTAAAGTGAGAAATTGAAGTAATACATAGTGTTTTATGAAGAAATTTGTTATGGGATACTGAATTTAACAAAGAGAACAGCTTCATTAGTAATTTTAAGTGAAACAGAACTTAAGTGGTGATTTTGAGTAAAGTCATGTATATGACTTGAATGGCTAATGTATCATGATTATTGTGTATAATGTGATGTGTATGAGACATTGAATTGAAATTTTGAGATAATTTTGGAATTTTGAACTATTAAGTTGAAGGTTATATGAAAAGAACTCAAAAGGTGAAATTGAGCAAAAGCATGTATATGAGTTATATAAAGGACCTAAACTAGTCATTATGTGTATTGTAATGTGTGTAAATCATTAGTTTGAGTTTTGGATGCAACTTGGAATAAAAATGGCATATTGAGTTATTTATGACAGAAAATTCAGTTAAAATGAACTAAATAGGTGATTTTTGACAATTGACCTCAAATGAGATGGAAAATAGTATGAACATAATTCATTTCATGTATGTGATGTGTTAGAAGTGATTATTTAGATATTTGAAGTGTTTTCTAAAAAACAGGGACTATGGTAATCTTTCATAAGTGTAAAAGATGAATTTGAAAATAGGGTTCATTATGATCGAATTTGAACATAGATAATGGACTAATTTGAAAATGTTTTCAACATGAAAGTTGTAGATCATGAAATTTTCTGTTCATTGGAAGAAAAGTAACTCAATTTCGATGTCCTATGAGGAAGTTATCACTAATACACTGAAGTTGTTCCAAATGATAGAAAAATGATGAGATGAATGTTATAGGTCAACTTTATAAAACTTTTTGATATATTTTTGGGATGATTTAGAAAAAATTTTAACATAACTATTGTAGCAAGCTTTCCAAGTCTTTAAAAATTAGGTCATTTGCAATTGTATGCAAACGGTATGCTTAAATTACTAACAATGTATTATGGTAGTAGGTTAATATCGCGACACAGGAATTTAATGTCGCAACACCTATGTCATGACACCAGTTTTCTTTGTTATTACACCAGGCAGTTAGCAATGTCTGTGTGGCAACACAGGCCTGATGGTGCATCGAAGCACCAGAAAAATATGATTTTATAAGTCCTATTTAGGCCCATTTGATTAATTTTTCTTCATACCTTCTCCTTAGCTCTGGTTCCCACATCCCAACTCTTGAAACCCACCCATCTAAACCCATATTTTTTATTATTTCAACTAGAAACCTTCTAGATTTCCAATTGAAAACCTTGATTTGGCATATCAAAACTCAGACCTTTTATCGTTTAGCCGTATTTCCATGGATGGAAACCTTGGTGAGCGTGACCCATGACTGAGTGGGAAGACTTGGGAATGGAAATGGGTGGAAAATGATCGCCGAGCTTGGAAAACAAGGTAAGACTCATTATTTTCAATGAATTCACTTGGTTTTTGATGCTAGGGTTTTGAACCCAACTTGTGTACAATGGTTTTGGGGAAGATGATAGGGTTTATGTTATTGTAATCATGGGTAAACAATCTAATTAATTGATTTTAATAAACTGGGCATGAGAATTCATGAAATTGGTTTGCTGGGGTTTCTGTAAATAGTGAAAATTGAGGAAATTTACTAATTAGGTATGAATACCATGGGGGAAATATGAAATTCATGATTTGTGATGTTTTAGGACTTATATGGAATGATTTGGACCAATGGAATTGAATTTATGGTTATGCCCTCGTTAAAGGTTAATGAAAATTTGTGTTTAAGCCATATGAGCCACAAATTGATTGGATTAAACATCTAATAAGACTGTTATTGAAGTTAATTACATGCTAGCCATATTGAATGATGATTACATATGATTTGAAGTAAAATTTCTTAAGAAACATTGTTAAATAAATGGGCTTTTGACTATTTTAATATAAAATGAATATAAATAGCCTACATGGCTTGGTTGCAATGCAAGATAGTAGGGTTTTTATGCAAAAAGCTCATATAAACATTGTAATTAGTTGCTTGATATGAATTAGCCAAGTTATGTCTGTAAATGAATGGGACTGTTATCCTGTATAGGATAATCTGAGAAGGATGAAAAGGAATTAAGCTGAAAGAGTGTATGATGATTCATCCAAAGCTAAGTATGCATTTGTTTCTATTGAATGGATAGGGATAATGTATATCCCATTTGTTCAAAATGCGGGCATGTTATGTTTTGATTGGGGATAGTGGACATCCCATGTTTGCTCAAAATTGATGTTGTTTAGTTGTAAGGGATAATGGGTATCCCTTGGATTAGAATAATTGATGTTTGATTTTGTATGAATGTTTAATGAGAGTGATAAAGAAGATCTCTTTTTTGTATGTTTAATTTGAAGTTTGGCTTAGTATGAGTTTGATTAATTGAGTGGAAATAACATGGATTTCTTTATGTGTTATTCATTGTTGGATATCGATTGTTCCATATGACATGAGTTATTTATGGATTAATTGTTGTTTATTACATTTGTCTGTTATTGAGTTGCCTAGAATCACGCCTTTTTGTTTAAATTTTTAGTTGACAGCTCAAGCAAAATATTTCTGAGAAGGACTGAAGACTTATGAAGGATGATGGATTAGGGTTGGTACCCCTTTTTGTGTGTATTTGTATAATGATAATACTAGTGTATAATTGTAGTTGAAAATTTGAATGTTGTATATTAAATGTAATCACATGGCATGTCATAATAATAGAAAAATATGCATATTATGTATTTTGGAATAAGTTAGGTTATTGCCATCATGGTGTGATATAGATTCTGGGTTGTGGGTAAGTGGATTTTTGTCTCTAGAAATTGTATCATTGCATTATTTTAATTAATATATAATTGTACAAGTGGAAAACTCATCTATTCAAGTTAGGCTCTGCCAAATTTTGGGCAGAGCAAACCACTTTAAAAGTGGGCAATTCGAGGTGAAATATGGTATAAAATGAAAAGTTGTGCCTCGGAAGTCGGGGCATGACAGAATGGTATCAGAGCCTAATAGCTTATCTGAGTGATAAGTTTAAGTTAAGAAGGGAGCCCAGAACCATGATGGCATTAGATTTTGGAAGAAATAGATAATGGCGTGCCAATAAGCATATATGAACTTTTGAGAAATATGGAAGAATATAGAAATGAAAGAAAAATGTCATTTGGATGTTAAAGGCGTGATGGTATAAAGGCACTTTGAATTTTGGTATAAATGTTACTCGATATGAACGTTATTGAAATAAATAGTTATGGTATAGCATTGATGATTTTGAAATGAAATGAATATGATAATGCAATGATTGTTGTTTGATTCAGTATTTGATTAAGATGAAATGACAAAAAAATATTATGATTAGAGTAGCACAAGGAAGCATGGTGATGCTAATATGCATCTTGTGTGAATAGTTGAATTGTTATTGCCTTGTAGAATATGTGAATTTGAAATAAGGAAAGTATAAAAGTTTCATAAATAAGTCTTAGCAATTGAATTCAATTCGATTATTGAATTGAATTATGATGGAATTGTTGGAGTCCTTTGGTTAAAGTGGTGTGTAAACTTTGTTAAGTATTGGATTATTTGATTGCACGTGGCATACTCTTTGATAAATTTCGAATGTGATAGATGGTATGCTTATTCATGATTGAATAAATTTATTTGTAAGAAATTGAATTGAATGAATTGGATAAGGGATAGTGACTATCCCATTTGTTTGATTCCATGAGATAATTATAAGTGAAGGGTTGATATTATGAGTTAGAGGGATAAAAGTTTGTATATTAAGTATTTGTTTAGAAAGCTGTTCATTGAGTAATTTGTGGAATTGCAATATTATTGTGATAAAGTATTATAAATGAAATGAGGTTAATTGTAATTAATGAATTTGTATACTTTTAGGATTATTTGATTGAGAATTGGAATGCTTACTTGAATGGGAATACATGTTGGGATTTGGACATTATTTAGAATATGATCAGTGTGTAATTGAGTTTGCATGCTTATTGTAAGATTGATTGACATTGAATATTGATATGGGCTATAGATAAATGATTGAATTTGATGAAACATTGTGTATATGAGATGTGAAATTGTAGGATATGCCTTATGAGGCATTTGTGTTTGTGTGGTGGTAGAATGACTAGAGTTTGGATGGTGCTAAGATGACATGGAGATGTGAATATTGTGGAGACTTCATTTGATTTGGGTTTGACTATTGAAATAGGATTTGACCATCTAGTTATTTGGTAAGTTTGTATGTTGGCCATTGGGTTGAGGTTGGCCTTTTGATTATTTGATTGAGTTTTGGCTATTTTTTTATTTGACATTAGTTATTTGATTGAGATTTAAATATATGATTATATGATTAGTATTTGGACATTTGCTATTTGATTGACGCTTGAACGCATGATTGAGTTTCGTACTTGGATTTGGATGCCTCCTGGATTAGATTGATATGTATTCAAAGTTTGGATGCCTGGTAGAATTCGATTGCTATGTATTTGGGTTTGGATGCCTGCCGGGGTTGCTGGGGTAGCTACTTTGGTTATTTGGGATCTCGCCCCTCTTTGGGCTTTGTTTGTTTGATGCTACCTTTCATGGCGAAGAGGCTTGATTAGCTTATTATATGTAGACTCCTTTGCTTATTTCATGAGTGTGGATGGAGAACTTGTAGCTCCTTGGTTGCAATGAAGGCAAGTACCATGTGGTCATGGATCTCACAACATTTGTAGTTGGATTGCAAGGATGGACCAGAATACGCCGAGTTGTAAGGGAGTTAAGTCCACTTAATTTGGATGTGGTTGTCACCTAACTATAGTTTAGACCACTTGGTTTGTTGTGGTTGCCACTTGATTGTGGTTTAGGGCCTATTTGGCCTGGCGGTGTTTTTTAAGCGCTTACAGGAAGCGCGTTTGCACGTAGAGCTTTTGGAAAAGCTCCAAATCTGAGCTTCCGTGTAAAAGCCATATTCCGGCTTTTACGGATTGAAAAGCGCATTTTCATATTTCAGCCAAACACTATAGAATCGCGTTTTGGCTGCAAAAAGCGCGTTTATACTCCCAAAACGCCAGGCCAAACAGGCCCTTAGACCACTTGGTTTGGATGTGGTTGCCACTTGATTGTGGTTTAGACCACTTTGTATGTGGCTAAGTCCACTTTGATGTAGCCTCCTGAGCATGGTATTGGTTAAGAGCAGGCAAATGAAAATACTGATACATTGGTTAGTATTGGTCACATGACAGTAGTTCCATTTGTATGTGATTGTATTGCACATTGAATACCATTTGAGGCTATGACTATTTGTTGTAAACGATACCACATTTGATATTGTTGAATAAATTAATAATGCTGTTATGATTAAAAATGCTATATTGTAGCATTCATGTACATTGATCAACAAAGGATTGAATATAGTTGAACTAAATTATTATGGTTAAACAATGGTAATATAGAAATTGAAATAGATTTCTCTTGTATTGGTTGATTTGGAAATCTTGGAGTAAAGTTGACTTGAGAATGTGAATTTGTAATCACACTGAAAATAAAATTGTAAATGGATGTATTGTATATGATGTAAATGATAGATTGTTTTGATGATTGTATTTGTCTGCTTGGACATTGACTATAGGAATGAATTATAATGTAAAAAAGTTTGAGTATATCTTTGAGTTTAGATTGAAATTATATATGAGATTAAGTTGAACAGACATATTTTCATGAACATGAAATTGTGTATGATTGTGTCTAATATAAAATTAAAGTTTGATCTTCATTCTTTAATAAATGATTGGATAATAATTAGATATTTTGGTCTTCTTTTAATATTATTGAAGCTTGATGATAATTAACATGTTCTAAGACAAGATTGATGTATAAGTGGTACAAGTTGTGACATCACTTTTAAAGTTTTGAGGA
This sequence comes from Pouteria campechiana, assembly GCA_036873735.1. Taxonomy (NCBI): domain Eukaryota; kingdom Viridiplantae; phylum Streptophyta; class Magnoliopsida; order Ericales; family Sapotaceae; genus Pouteria; species Pouteria campechiana. Next base: position 2,323 of record JAYJMB010056205.1, on the reverse strand, counting down.
CAAAACTTTTTGTAAGGGGGGGGAGAATGTAACACCTGTGGTGTTGAAATTTTGGAGAAATTCTTTGCATTTCAGTAAGTAAGAAATTGAAGTAATACATACTGTCTTACAAAGAAATTTGTTATGGGAAACAAAATTTAACAAAGAGAATGGCTTCATTAGTAGTTTTGAGTGAAAGAGAACTCAAGTGGTGATTTTGAGTAAAGTCATGTGTATGACTTGAATGGCTAATGTAGCAAAATTATCATGTATAATGTGATGTGTATGAGATATTGAATCAAAATTTTGAGATAATTTTGGAATTTTGAACTATTAAGTTGAAGGTTATGTGAAAAGGACTCAATAGGTGAAATTGAGCAAAAGCATGTATTTGAGTTATATAAAGGACCTAACCTAATCATTATGTGTATTGTAATGAAAATGACATATGGAGTTATTTATGACAGAAAATTTAGTTAAAATGAATTGAATAGGTGATTTTTGACAATTGACCTCAAATGAGAAGAAAAATAGTATGAACATAATTCATTTCATGTATGTGATGTGTTGGAAGTGATTATTTGGAGATTTGAAGTGTTTTATGTAAAATGGGAACTATGGTATCTTTGATAAGTGTAAAAGCTGAATTTGGAAAAATGGTTCATTATGATTGAATTTGGACATCTATAATGGACTAATTTGAAAATGCGTTCAACATAAAATTTGTAGATCATTCAATTCTCTATTAAATGGAAGAAAATCACTCAATTCCAATGTCGTATGAGGAATTTATCACTAATACACTGAAATTGTTCCAAATGACAAAAAAATAACGAGATGAATGTTATAGGTCAACTATATGGAACTTTCTGATATGTTTTTAGGATGATTTAGAAACATTTGTTAACATAAAAGTTGTAGCCCTTGAATTTATCTTTTTATTTATTTAAAAATTAGATCATTTTCACATTATATGTAAAATTTATGCTTAAATTACTAGCAATGTATTGTGGTAGTAGGTTAATATCGCGACATAGGAATTCAATGTTGCCACACCTTTGTCATGACATAGGTTTTCTTTGTCATGACACTGGGTAGTCAGTGAAGTCTATGTCACGACATAGGTTTTCTATGTTGCGACACAGGCCTGATGATGCGCCGGAGCACCGGAAAAACATGATTTTATAAGTCCTCTTTGGGCCCATTTGATTCATTTTTCTTCTTACCTTCTCCTTGGCTCTGATTCCCACGTCCCAACTTTTGAAACCCACCCATCTAAACCCATGTTTTTGAGGATTTCAACTAGAAACCTTCTAGACTTCCATGAGCAACCTTGATTTGAAAGATCAAAACTCAGACCTTTTACTGTTTGGCCATATTTCCATGGCTGGAAACCTTGGTGAGCATGACCCAAGGCTGATTGGGAAGACTTGGGAATGGAAATGGGTGGAAGATGATCGCCGAACTTGGAAAACAAATTAAGACTCATCATTTTCAATGAATTCACTTGGTTTTTTATGCTAGAGTTTTGAACCCAACTTGTGTACAATGGTTTTGGAGAATATGATCAGGTTTATGTTATTGTAATCATGGGTTAAACAATCTAATTAGCTAATTTTAATAAACTAGGCATGAGAATTCATAAAATTGGTTTGCTAGGGTTTTTGTAAATAGTAAAAATTGAGGAAATTTATGAATTAGGCATGAATACCATGGGGGAAATATGAAATTCATGATTTATGATATTTTAGGACTTATATGGAACGATTTGGAACAACAAAATTGAATTTATGGCTATACCCTTGTTAAGGGTTAATGAAAATTTTTGTTTTTAAGCCATATGAGCAACAAATTGATTGGATTAAATGTCTAATGAGATTGTTATTGAAGTTAATTACATCCTAGCGTATTATATGAAGATTACATATGATTGGAAGTAAATTTTCTTAAGAACCCTTGTTAAATAAATTGGCTTTTGACTGTTTTAATATAAAATGAATATAAATAGCCTACGTGGCTTGGTTGCAATGTGAGATAGTAGGGTGTTTATGCAAAAAGCTCATACGAACATTGTAATTAGCTGCTTGATATGAATTAGCCAAGTTATGTCCGTAAATGAATGGGACTGCTACCCTGTACAGGATAATCCGAGAAGGATGAAAAGGAATTGAGGTAAAAGAGTTTATGACGATTCATCCAAAGGTAAGTAGGCATTTTTTTCTATTGAATGGATAGGGATAATGTTATATCCCATTTATTGAAAACATGGGCATGTTATGTTTTGATTGGGGATAGTGGACATCCCATGTTTGCTCAAAATTGATGTTGTTTAGTTGTAAGGGAT
>JAYJMB010056194.1:0-27649 GCA_036873735.1 Pouteria campechiana | reverse complement strand
ACCCTTACTCACACTACTACAGAAAATTAGATTGGAGCAAGGTTCTAAATTTGGGTGCCCACGACAGCACCACCAGTCTTCCCCCCACACTCTTCTCATCCATCGTCTCCTATAATTCTAGAGGTTGCTCAACCTATGAGTCAACCTATTGAAATCACCTCTTCCCCTCCTCCAACACATCCACCATCAGTTCCAACTCCTGAAGTCTTTTCAAACTTGGCTAAGCATTACCTTTCCAATCCTCATAGAGCCATTGTCAGACATGAAAAATACTTCACAACTCCATTTTATAGAATTCATTTGCTTCCCCCAGGGCTAGCAATATGGCTGGATTGGACTATAAAGGATCTCTTTCTGTCAGGTGAACCCATTCCTGAATGGATTAAAGAAATTCCTCTAGAATGGAATACACCTTCAATTCATCCAGAATGGAGAAGACCTCAACAAACCCCTCCACAAACTCCTCCACAATCTCTTTCAAAACAAGTTGATGATAATCCTGACATTCTTATTCATATCTTAAATCCAAATCAGGATGACAAACTCTGAGTTTAAGATTAGATCAGAAATCAATTATGAAATTGCTCAAATATTTCTTTCTCAATCCCTCATTCTATCCCCTTGGGAATTGCCATTCACAGAACTTATAAATCCTAATATTCTATCTAGGATTCAACTTCTTCCTGATCCACCATTGACTCCCAACGGTTAAAAAATTCAAATTTCTGATAAAGAGTCAATACTTCAAAGATATTCTGAGAAACTTCTTCACTCACTTCTAAAGTCTCGAAAACTCAAAAGTTCATTTTCATCTCTCTCAGGTCCTCATTAACTCATTCTTATTGTTGAGGAAGAGTTCTCATCCTACTCAAATGTCAATCTTCAAGTAATAGTTGATAATCTTCCTCCTCCGTATTCTCAACTTTTTGATATGTCTATCCAACATAGACTTAGGACAAGCTATTCTCAACCATCCTCTTCACCTGAACCTACTCTACTCCCTTCTACCAAAGCCAAAACCATAACAAAAACCCCATGCTATCCTAAAACCAAAACCTCTACCCCAACCATCATCTTTATCTTAGTCATCTTCTTCTAAACCCAACAGGAAGCCAAGAATTTCACCTCTAAAGGAATACAAAAAGGCTCCTCTCTCTCTCTCTCTCGCATAACCATGACTTATCAAGAATATACTACAATGATGAATGCCAACACAAAAGCCTTATTAAAAAGGACTCCTGCATGCTTTCTTGAGTTACTAGACCCAACCTTTAGAGACCACATTGATTTCATCCTTGTAACTAATTATGGATTCACTGCATATACTCATGAACCTCCATCTATAGTTCTAAAAGATCCATTTTTCATTCCACCTCCTCTACCCAAAAGAACCAAGCATTCCACCTCTAGACCATCCAAGTCCTCTCCTACACCTTTACCCTCACAAACCAAGCCTCCTCTTCCCCCTCACAAAGTATTTTTTCCTAAAACCTATAAATCCATATCATTTCGCTGATTTTGCTGCATCTGCACATTCATTCCTCTCTTTAACTGTCTCTAACTGATGTATGTAATTCTCTTACAATCTATATTTTCTGACAAACATCCATTCTGTATATAATTTCGGTCATGTTTTGTAATGTTTCATTCCAAACCGTATGAAATTATTATTTTTGTTTGTTTCTTTTCACCTTTTGATTATGATAAAAAGGGTGAGAAAATGTAATAAAATGTATGAAATATAGTGCACCCATTTAGGGGGAGTTGCACTGAATTAATGAAATTTCATTGAAACTCATATCTTTAAATTCATTGAAATTTCATGAGTTTTGAAAGGCGCATCACTCAATGTTTTGTCATTATCAAAAAGAGGGAGAATGTTGAACATACACTCTTAAATAACTTAATTTTGATGATAAACATTCTTAACCAACCGTGTTTTGATAATGAGCATAGACATGAGTGAAACATTAAGGTACTAACAATTCATTCTCAAGCATTATGCAAAAATATCTTTTCCAAACTAATCTTGAGAATAATCTTTATGATGATTAAAGGAAGAAACCAAGTAAATGCTCAAAGAAAACTAAGTATGTAAATAACAGATATAATTAAAAGAAGAAAATAGAAGTTCAGGGTTGCTAAGGAACTTTGGAGTTAACTTCGGGTTTAAAAGTTCATCCCTTCAAAGTTACTCAAACACTTCAGAGACAAGAAGATAACCCATCAGAGCCACTGAAGCATTTTGGAGAAAGAGGAAAATATCTTCGGAGTTACAAAGTCACAAGCTACGGATTCAGGAAAAATGCCTTGGAGCCAAGACAAACATTTTGGAGCTACTGGAGCACTTTGGAGATAGAAAAAAATAACTTCCAAGTGATTAAATTACTTCAGAGTCATAAGCTTAAATCCTTTGGAGTGAATTGAATTGCTTCAAAGTCACAAGCTCAAAAACTTTGGAGTTAGTTAAAGCACTTTGGAGTCACAGGCTCACAAATTTTGGAGTTGAGTTAAGTAACTTCGGAGTGGACAAGGTGCTATGGAGATAACATCGAAAGCTCATAGGATCTGATGCTAATTCATTGCCTTTAAAACCTCGCTGAAAGTACAATGGTCATAAATTTGAACATTTCTCTACATTAAATGTTTCTTACTTACCACAATAGGGAAAGTTAGAGGTTTCAATATAAAAAAAGTTAAGTAAGAATGAAGAAATCAAGGAGATCATTCTAAAAAATAAAAGAGAGCATTTACTAAGTAATTAAAGCTTTTTCTTCCACAATTTCAACTCCACTGCAGTTCATTCAAAGAAGCATTCAAAGCTATATATTCAAATACTTCTGGAGATTGAATCTTATGGCTTTATTGTTATATCAACTGTGTTTATTGCTTTTGAACTTTCTACAAAATTAGCCTGCTAGAGGCATTAATATTTGTACACATTTATTAATGCATATTTTTGCAAGTCAAGGCTTACCTCTGTGTAGTGAAAGCAAGTAGGATACTTGCTCGGTATTTGTATAAGTTAGTTGGTGAGCTTAGAAACCAATAGGTGTATTTGTTTGATTAGGAGGTTGGAACCTGAGTTTAGCAGAAAAGGCTAACTCAAAGAAGTGGAGTAAGAACCCAACTAAAGGGCTAAACCACTATAAAAATATTAGTCTAAGTGCATTGTGTTATCAGTCTTTTCTTTATCTTCGCACTTTAATCATTATCTAGCAAAAATTTTAAAGACTCAATTCATCCTCCCTCTTGAGTCACCAACTGATTAGGACCAACACTATGGAGGGATTCTGATCAATTTCTATTATCGGTCAATTGTTGTTGGCGTTATCCATCTACCCATGATGGTAAAAACCACACGCAAATGTTCCCCATTGCCCTAGATTTGCCGCTACCATGTCAAGAGTCCTATTTTATAATGGGATGCTAAAGGATGACATGGGAAGAGATCTATCACTATGAAATTTCCCTCTCCCTTCGCGTTCAAAATTCTTAAGGCATTTAGATTATGGAAATACGCATGATTTTCTTTTTATGGTGATTTTATCTTCAACTAACGAAGTCCAGAATTTGAGAAGGAGACAAGTTCAAGCTGCACCAAAATTCTTCTACTTCCGCTGATGGCTAAATTGAAAAGTGTTAATTGTTTATGATTCTTTATCGTTAGTGTCAGAGTCACGTTATATGCAGTTATGGCTTGTTTCTCATATTTAAATTTTTTAATATTTCTAAATTAGAATTGTGTGATTTGATGGAATGGGAGATTTCAGAATTTGGATTTGTTTCAAATTAAGGGGTTTTGATAAATCCTAGCAAATAATTTGAATTTATTCCGAATTGTGTGATGTTGTATTGAAAACTCCATAAATTTGGATTTGTTCCAAATTATGACACAATTTATTTAGAATTTTATGGATACATTTTTTATGAATTAAATAAATTCAAATAGATTTGTTCCAATTTTGAATAACATTGTATGATATTTATATATTTAACATTAGATTTTATTAAATTAATAAATAAATAATATTTAAAAGTGCGTTCAGTGGTTGGAACCCACTAGATGTTGAGAAGACACAATGTGAAGAGAGCCACTATTAGGCTGGCCATTGGCTAAGCCCAGTGATGCTCCATGAGTGTGGGCCTAGTGGGAAGAAAAGGAAGGCTTAACTTCACTGTTCTAAGCCCACAGAAGGAAGCTCTGGGCTTTACTGTTCAGAGCCCAAAGAAGCAAACAAAAAGCCCGTCAAAGTCCAACTTGGGCTCATAGACCTGAGCCCATTCGCAAAAGGTAGCCCAATGTTGGCTACGACGAACAGCCAACAACAGGCATTGCCAATGAAAGTGAAAATGGGCCAAGCCCATTTAATGGAGCCCATTAGGAGGATACGGGCTTCCAAAAAGGCTGACCTAGCGCCAATAACTCTCCACCCAAGCCCACTACGAGCTGGTAGCCGATGGTAAAGGCCCATAGGTGACACATGGCACCCCATTATTTGTCCATTTTATTTTTATGTATTTTTTAACCTCAAACTCCGATTTGGACAAATAAATAGTCAATTTTTATGTTTTTGGGTACTCTAAATCCATTGGAAGGGTTAGAGTTTATGTTTGAGATCTTTTTAAGCATATTTTGATATATAAAAAGTTTATTTTATTAATATAACATGCCTTATCATATGTATTTTCTGATAGTCATTATGAATAAGTAATTATTGAAACTCTAATGAATACTCTATCAGACTTGATGAATTATATGTTGGTCCCTTACATAATGGTAGCTTAAGAAGGGGAGGTGGGAATTGTGCTTTTAAAATTTTTGGCCAAAATAAAAGATCAAAGTGCTAAATAAATAAATAGAACAGATTGCACAACACACAATATAAGATTTTTATACTAGTTTGGCCCTTCTTGGGTTCCTACTCCACTTCTCTAAGTCAATTTTCTCAACTGATCTCAGGTTCCACTAACACCTTGATCAACCCAATCAAATAAATGTTGGTTTTTCTATAGGCTCACCAATCAACTTACTGGTTTTCCAAGCTAACCAAAAACTTTTACAATTTGTTGGTTTTTAAAGCTCACTAACAAACTTTTATGCTTTCAGCAAGTTTCCTACTTGCTTATCTCAATACATAAACACCAAGCACTTTGCTTGTGTTATCAAATACTAAATGGAAGTATATAGATTAATGTCTCTTACTTAGATAGACTTGTACATAAATTCAAAAACTTTAAGTGAATAAGTAAGCAATGAGAACAAAAGATTCAAACTCCTTGATTGAGAAGCGGTTTAGACTTTAAAGGCTCTGACAGAGTTGTTACCATTGGAATTGAACTTTGAAGGAAGATTTTGAATGCTCAAAACTTTAGCTTTTTGTATTTCTAGTATAATCTTCTGTTGCATCTAAATGCATCTTTTAAATTGTTGCGGACTTTCAAATGTTTAAAAATATTTTTCTTCACCTTAATTTTGTTGGATGTCTGACTTTGAAATAATCTGGTATTAGTCTACTACTTTATCGTTGACTTGCTTCACTTAACATTCACATAAGTATCGGATGCTCCAAAGTAGTTTCTTCGGTTCCTCCAAAGTGGCGAGTGAATAGTCAATGTTTTAGAGAAATGATTTCGAATGCATCGAAGAACTGACTTTAGTTTCTCCGAAGTGGTGGAAAACCTTTTTACTTGCGACAGTTCTTTGAAGAGTAGAGTTCGGATTCTTTCAACCTTTGATCCTTCAGAAAGGGTGACTTCGAAGTAAGGTTTTACAACTCCAAAATTTGCTTGCTAATGTCAAGTATATTTGTTGACTCCAAAGCATATTTTGATGATTTCAGAGCATGTCTGATTAACTCCAAAGTATATCTTCATGACTCCGAAGCATATCTGGTTAACTCGGAAGTGTATCTATATGACTCTAAAGCGTATCTTCATGACTCTGAAGCGTGTCTGATTAATTCTGAAGTATGCTTGAAGATTCCAAAGCATGTCTTGTTGACTCTAAAAGTGTCTTAAAGACTATGAAGTATTCTTGATGATTCCTAAGTATATCATGATGACTCCAAAGGCTTTCCAATTGATTCTGAAGCATACCATGATGACTCTGAAGGCTTTTCTATTAACTCCAAATCATGTCTTGATAACTCTAAAATATACCATGATGACTCTGAAGTCTTTTCTGTTGATTCTGAAGCATACCATGACAACTCCAAAGGCTTTTCTATTGACTCTAAAGCATGACGACTCCAAAGGCTTTTCTATTGACTCTGAAGCATGCCATGACGACTCTGAAGGCTTTCGGTTAACTTCAAAGCATGTCTTGATAACTCTGAAATATATCATGATGACTCCGAAGGCTTTCCTTGAAGACTTTAAACTTTTTGTTTTCTTTTTTTAAGTATATATTTAATTTATATACTAAATTTTCATGATCATTTACTTGGTTTCTTCCTTTGATCATCATGAAGATTATTCTCAAGTTAAGTTTGAAAATATTTTTGTAAAATTCTTAAGAATGAATTGTTAATACCTTAATGTTTCACTCATGTCTTTACTCATTATCAAAACATACATGGTTAAGATGTTCATCATCAAAATCAAGCTATTTAAAATTGTATGTTCAACATTATAAGATGAACCCAAAGTATACTATGTTTGAACATCTAATTCTTATGATGGATATGCATGTGAAATTACATAGCAAGGGCATTAAAGTGTATCCAAAGGTATATACTTGTGTTCTCATTGACTCCCTACCAAAATCTTAGTAAAGAGAAAAGCTTTCATTGAGGCAGTTAGGAAACACCCTAAAACTTGCTCGTGCACAATGCAAGCTTGAGTTGATAAAGGAGTGCCAAATATTGACCAAGATAAGGTAATCCATAGTCCTTTCAACTTGTCCCAATCTTCACGCAACTAGATTTGTTAAAACTAGCACAAAAAAGAGAGGTTTTAGGCTAGGTCGAGTGGCACTGTGGGCTATGCGTATGGACCACACTATTCTTTTTTATGATGCTCATGGTTACAAACCTGAAAGAAGGCTACGTAATGTGTATAAATTTAAAGTTTTTAATTAATTTATTGTAAGTTCAACTTATTCAATTATTTTTTTTCTTTGTACTTTCCTTTTGTCTACACTAAAAGTATAATCTTTGTTTGAGTGGGAGTTCTTAAGTTGGTAGGATTTAAAGGAGTTTTCACTTAGAACTAAAGTTTTGCATTTTTAACTAAATTAATGATACCTTGACATCTGAGATATGAAAGATGGTTGGGAGTATAATGAACTTTTGATTTTGTTTCTTATATTTTATTATCATTATTTTTCTTTATCTTTTATAGTAAAATTATTATTGTATGCTATAAGATATCGATATTAATTATGTTTATGTCTCTTGTAGTTACCTGATATCCAACCCAGGGTTCCAAAATAGTAGTTATCCACTTAAATAAAGGTGAAAAGTTGAATGGTGACAACTTTGATATATTAAACCGAAAAGTCGAGTACATCCTCAATGAACAAGAAGTACTCAACACAGTGACCAATACCATGAATGAACTTGAGAATGGTAATATTGATCAAAGGAGAAGAGATCATGAGGCTTTTATCGACTGAAAGAGGAAAAACAACATTGCTCGTATTATGTTGCTAAGCAATATGTAAGATGATTTCATGTGTGAGTTTGAGCAGTATACTATAGCTCAAGCTATATCGATGGTCCTAAAAAGAAAATTTTGATGGTACTTATGCTACTAAGGTGAGGAGACTCACTATTAAGTTTGACACCTACAAGAAGTACTAAAATCAAAATATGAAGCAACATCTTAGGGAGATATCAAACATGATAAGAGAGCTCAAGTCAACAGGCCATGCTCTCACAAATGAGTAGTAGATACAAGTTGTAATCAAATCCGTTCCTAACAATTGGGAACATATGAAAGTCAATATAAAGCACACTGAAAATATCAAGGCATTTGATAGCATTGTGCATCACCTGGGGTTAGAAGATAAGCACCTTAAGGCTACATGATCTTCAAGACAAGCCTATATGGCTTATTCCAGCTTACACGGAACTTTAAGCTTCAAGTGCAAGAAAAATAAGAGGTTCCCCAAGGAAGGAAGTGAATATTTGAAGGGCCCCTAGGAAACTAAGAAGGGCCCATGCAAACGAGTAAAGTGCAGCAGGAAGAAGGATAAGACTAAGTTGAAATGCTACAACTATGGCAAGCTAAGTTACTTTGCTCATGAATGCACTGAGCCAAAGAAGTTATCGCCTAACCCTACTCTCTAGCTTGATGATGCTTACTGAATCTTATCCTCTATGGATTATAGACTCGGGAGCAACGAACCATGTAGCTAGAGTCCGAGGAGCGTTTGTGGAGTATCGTTGGATTTCAACAAGGATAAGATGGATATATGTAAGGAATAACTCCAGAGTGAAGGTTAAAGGGATTAGAACATGCAAACTAGAGTTGCGTGGTGGACGGACCTTATTCCTACATGATGTTCTTTATTCACCTGATTCCTACATGATGTTCTTTATTTACCTTAAGTCCTCTTGCTAAAGTTGACTTGCCCATATGAGAGAATTGTATAGCTGGAAAGGTAATAAGGAAACCATTTGTCAAAGCAACCAAAGCAAAGTTTTCATTGTAGTTGATCCATTCAGACATCTGTTGTTCAATGAATGTAAGGGCAAGGCATGGTGCCTCATATTTCATCACATTTATATATGATTACATGTGATTTGGTCATGCTTTCTTGATCTCCCATAAGTTAGAAGCATTATAATGCTTCAAAAGTTATACTAGTATGATTGAGAATCAATTGAACTACACAATCAAAGTTTGAGAATTAACCATGAATGTGAGTATTTATCTAAGCACTTCAAAGATTTTTGTGATAAAAAAGATATTATCAGACAACTAACAATTCTAAAAACTTTACAACAAAATGGTGTTACAAAGAGAAGAAATAGGACTCTATTAGACATGGTTAGATCTATGATAGTGCAGGCAAATCTATCCATATCATATTGGGGAGATGCATTGCTAACTATAGCTTATATAGTTAATTGTGTACTCTCTAAGTCAGTAGTTTTCACACCTTATAAATTATGAACAAGAAAGAAGCCTAATCTAAGTAATCGGTGACCTTGAAGGTCAACTACTTATGTCCGCAATACGCCTCATAAATATAGCAAATTAGGGTCAAGAGGGAAGAATTGTATATTTATAAGATACTTTGAACACTCCAAAGGATATGTGTTCATTAGTGACTGTGAGAATAGAAGTATAACTAAGTTGGAATCACAAAATGTCATATTCTTAGAGAATGATTTTCCTAGTAGTGGTGATGTTAAAAAGGATATTCTTTTACATGAAATAGAAAATCCCGAAGGAAGTGACGCTCTTAATTAGTCAAAAGAACATGAAAAAGAATTCCCTCAACCTCTTGAACTAAGAGGGAGTGACACACTTCAAGAACATCAACCTCATAAGAATAGTCGTAAAAGTATCCTACATCATTATTTTGAGATTGAGGGGGAAACTTTTATTGTTACTCCAAAAGATGATGATGAGCCCAACTCAATGATAGAGGGTCTCCCATGCACAGCTAAGGAACAATGGAGAAGAGCAATGAAAGAAGAAATTGAGTCTATGAGGACAAATTGAGTTTGGGACTTAGTGGATCTTCCTGTAGATTCCCATAGGATGGCTTAACCCAATAGGGGAGGGGTGAATTGGTTAGATAAAAATTCATTGCTTAATCCCTATTGAATTATTTCCCTCTTTTTGTGATTGCGTGTGGTGTGATGCAAAGTGAATGATAAAATAGTAAAGTGCATGAAAGATAAAACAGGCAAGCAAACACACACATACACAGACAACACTATTTTTATAGTAGTTCAGGAAACCTGTCCCTACATCCACTCTTCTAAGAGCACATGCTCATTGTGCCTTGGGTTCTACTATATCCTATATAATGGAAATACAAAGTGCTTCTAGTACTTTTCTAGATTCCAACTCCAGGGGGCATAAATATAGTGTTCTCAATACTCTTCTGGTTTTACGAGCTCACTAGAAAACTTACAGGTTTCAAAGATCACCAACAAACTTGTTGGTTTTTTAGAGCTCACCAATAACTCATACAATGTGGCTTACTTGGGCTCACCACCAACACACTGGTTTCTAGTTTAACCAAAAACTAATACACATTTAAGTATAAGGAAGGATTAGATCTCTTTTACAACTCTAATAATATATGAAGATCTTCCCCAAATGTAAACTAATAGCTTTAAGGATATGCAGTTTAAGCTCATAAAAGATAAATGACGGTTTAAGCTCTTGGCCATGGGTAGAAGGATTTACACAAGGTTAAGCTTATTTGAAAAGTATTCCTTCACCAACTCTAAATCGTTCCACCTTTTCTCCATAAATAGCTTCTTCATAGTTTTGACCATTGGAGAAGATGGGTTCCATTGAATGCAGAAAAGAGAGCAACATTAAATGAATAAGATTGTTAAGATTTTTGCCATTGAAGTTCATGCCTTTCTGATTTGTCTCAAGTTGTTGCATCATCGTTTAGAGAGGAGGATGTGCTATGTTAAAAGGTATTCCTTGGTTAAATTATCATAGCTTTGAAAAATTTATAGTGCCACTTGTCACCAGAAATGGTGACCAATATAAGTCTACACAATGATAATGTAAGTGCAGATGCCATTTGAACGCTAATTACATAAATCATTTTTCCTCCGACAAGTCACAGCCTCTCTCTATGTCCATTTGTTTGCCATAAGTTGCAGAAGAATTCTTCTATAAGTTTGTCTATTAGTTGAACTTCCAGAAGAGTGATTTGTCTGTTGCAAGTAGCAAATAAACTTTGAATGGCACAAATGAAATCAAACTAACTGATAGACAAACTCTATTTTATCTGCCTGAATTCCTTTTAGAGATTTTTCTATTAATCGATCCCTTGTGCATGTGTTTTGTCTGTTATAACTAACAGGTGAACTTTGGGTGGGGCAAACGAAGTCGAACTGGTTGATTTATAGACTCTCATTTGTCTATCCGAATAGTTGGAGTGTGATATTCTTCTTTTGTTCCTCATTGTCTATTGGAGGTGGTAGATGAAGTTTGCTTTGTCTTGCTTAAATAGGCAAAGTGTAATGTTCTTCTTTTGTTCTTCATTGTTTATTGGAGGCAACAAATGAAGCTTACTTTATGTTGCTCGAACAAACGAAGTGTAGTATTCATCTAATGTAAGCGATAGATGAACTTTTCTTTGCTTTGTCTTGGATGAGGTATTCTGCATGCCGTATGTGGGTTTATGTGGTGCAATCTGTGGTCGAATGTGCCTTTGTCTATTGAAGTCTCTTTTTGGTCCAAGTGGCTCTTTGTCTATTTAGCTTTGTCTATGCTCACTATGCAATTTCTACTTCGTCTTTTGCTTCAACTGATACTTTGTTTGTAGTAGACAAATTTTGATCCACAAATGAAGTGAAGTTCTTCAACTTGTCTACACTTTTCTAGCAACAGAATGAGTATATTCTTGCAACTTTTTTCTTTCATCAATCTTCATTTTTTTGCCTTGGCTCAGTTGAAGTTGCACTCCCTTATTTGTTCTTATCACCTTTTTGTTGTCAAACTAATCCATTCTTCTAATTTTAATCAAGCAAAGTTTTTTTTTCTATGTGCATGATTGTTTGGGTAGTAATTTCTTCTTACTTTCTTTGTCCGAGTATTTGATGGAGCTTCTTCTTATTGCTTTATCTTAGATAAACTTTGTCTGGTTGATGTAAATAGTTTGAATTTCTTGAACAATGTTATGTTCTTTGACCATGGCTTTGTGTTCAACTTCTTTTGTCTTGCATTTACCTATTGAAATTTTCTCATTATATTTGACAGACAACATAAGCTTGTTGTAGTGTATCTTCAAAGTTTTGTTTTCTCCCTTGCTTTGTTTGTGGAAGCTTCTCTTGGATAATACAACCTTCCTTGTTGCTTTTCTCCAAACCTTTTATTTTCTTCTTCTTTCAAAATTTTCATTAGTTCAGCCCCTTTGGAATGTAGAAAACAATTGTGGCAGTTTGTTACAGATGATCCTGCACTAAGAGCTTTTCTACACTTACTACGTTGTTAGCTTTCATATTCATTAATAGAATATATTTTATTCTCATTTGATTTAATCATATTATAAAGCAAGGATAATATACATCTTCATTAAGTGCATAATGTAAAAGCTTAAGGAATTATGGTGCTTAGTATGATTTGACAAATTTATGCAGTAAAGAATAATTAATATTACGCTCACCATAAAGTGAAGAATGTATCTTATATAAATAAACATTCATGATTAATGTTTATCAATTCATAATCATACATATGATTGTTAGAGATTTAAGCATATAAACGTCTTATCTAAATACAAGTTTTGTTATCATCAAAATCATATACAATAATACTGATACTTCCATTTGGGCATAAAACAATTAGGAACAAATGAGTTCTCAAAATTAAATACATCTAGATTTATTGAGAGATACGAGGCTCACCTAGTGGAGAAAGGTTATACCCAATAGAACAGTTGTGAGATTTACCTCTATTTGCCTCATTCTTACAATCATTGCACATTTAGATTTAGAATTACATCAAATGGATGTTTAATTGACTTTTCTCAATGGAGAACTTATTGAAGAAATCTACATGGAGCAACTAGTAGGTATATAGAAGAAGGTCATGAGCACAAAGTTTACAAGCTCCAAAGATCTATTTGTGGCCTTAAACAATCATCTAGACAATGGTATCTGAGATTTTATCAAGTCATAATTTTTTATGGGTTTACAATGATCAGTAAAGATCATTGTATTAATTTTAAATGATCTAGTGATGATTTTGTAATTGTCTTTATATATGGATAACATCTTCATTGCAAGAAATGACGTAGGATTTATAGTCACCAATAAAGAATGACCATCCTCCAATTTTGAGATGAAGGACATGAGTGAATCAACTTTTATTCTCAAAGTGAAAATTCGTAAGGACCGTTCAAAGAAATTACTTAACATTTCTCAAGAACCATATATATCAATAAAATTCTTGAACAATTTCATATGCAAAGCTATAAACCCATTGACAATCCTATAGCAAAAGACAAAAGTTTGAGCCTTGAAATGTGTCCTAAGACTTCCATGGAAATAAACGAAATGAAAATGTCCCTTAGCAAGTGCCATTGAGAGCTTAATGCACTCTATGATATGTACTTGCTCTGATATTTGTTATGTTGTAGCTTTATTTAGTCGATATTAGTCGAATTCTAGACAAGCACATTGGAAGGCTGTCAAGAGGATTTTTAGATATCTCAGAGACACTACAATTATTCCATATGCTACTAAAGACGCAATTTACACTTAAAAGGTTATACGAATGCTAACTAGGGAAGAGACTTGAATGAGCACAAATCGACATCAAGTGCAGTGCAAGAATCAATCTGGCTAAAAAGGTTCATGTAATATTTGGGAATAATTGAAGATACATCTGAGCTGGTATCTATAAATTGAGATAGTTAAGTAGTTATTGCATATATGAAAGATCCCAAATACCATTACAGAACTAAGCACGTAACCATCAAGTATCATTTTGTCAAATACATTGTAGTGAAGTAAAAAGCGATTCCAAATTACATATCTATGCATTAAATAATTGTCGATCTATTCACAAAACCAATTCCTAGAGATGTATTTTTATCACATATTATATTTTTAAGCTTACATAGATTAATTATCAATTAGTATTTGTTATTTATTAATGAATATTTATCATTCATCTTTCTATATGAGTACACTCATATAATAAGCCTACATAGAATATAAGTATGTCAAACAAGTTAAGATTAGTACTCTTTCACTGACAATCATCTTTGGTATTTGGGGAATGACTAGAGATTGGACTACTTAAGTGGAAAAATGTTCTATGTGAACATGGTTTTGTGTAAATATAAAGCTTAAATATACATGTCTCTTTGATATAAGATCAAGATGAGGCCATAATGAATAGCAATGATAGCCAAAATGGGTTTTCCCAGGTCCCATTTTACCTATGAAAAACTGAATGTGAGATTGCAGTGGTGCCTAAAGGGTGAAAACTTGGAGAACTCAAGTAAGGCTTTTGAAAGCGATTAAATTAAGATTTGTATGTTATTATAGAGTTTAGGCCTACACTCTTTTTGAGAGAGTTACTCTACCAAAGCACGTGTTTAATACCACATGTACTAAGCGACAAATAAAGGAACTAAGTTGAGGATACAAATCCCTATTTCCTCATTGTGTGAGTCATTAAGGTAGAAAGAGTTATATATCATACCCTATATGACTTTCAACTAAATCTTGAGATTATAGTTTAATGTTTGCTACCTTAGCATATTTTCTATGATCATGAATGATTCAACTCTATGGAGCATATCTAGGAAAGTTGTTAATCTATGGTTAAAAAGTATATGTAGGAAAGGAAGACCTTTTTATTACATCTGTCGCATATATTTACAAGTCATTAGTTATGCTGCTATGAGAGCTAACGTAATTGTGATTACATGGCAAAAATTTGCATAGTCAAGTATAGTGTTTAAGGGATTAGGTATACTTGGACTAATGTAACAACATAAGTCTAAGGCATGGCGAGTCATTTTTTTAAAGGGTAGTAACTACTATGTATCCCTAGCAAGTACATAGCCTTGAGCTCCCAAGTGTAGGTATACTAGGTCGCATGACCTATTTGCCTATATGAATGATTTTGAATTAGAGAATATTGAGGTTTTGTGTGTCAATAAGAAGAATTGAAAGTCCATCATGCAAGTGAGAGATGTTGGCATTATCCTTACCCCCATGATGTTTGCAGGCAGACATGAAAGCGGTTCTAAAAATTGCATGCATGTGTTCCCTATCACCCAAGATTTGCCACTCCCACATCAGTAATCCTATTGTGTAATGGGACATTGAAGGACGACATGGGAAGAGATCTATCACTGCGAGAATTCCCTCTCACTTCTCACTCAAAATTCTTAAGCCATTTAGATTGTGGAAATATGTGTGATTTCCCTTTTATGATGATTTCATTTTCAACTAGTGGCCTCCAAAGTTTAAGAAGAAAAGAAGTTCAATCCACACCAAAATTCTTCTGCCTCCACTTATGGCTAAATTGAAAAGGTTTACCATTTATTATTTATGATTTTTCATCAATGGTAACGTGGGAAGGCATGATTCCACCCTTGGTTGCTTTGTCAGAGTTTGATTCAACCCTTACCAGTCTACCATGTCTCCTTCTTTTATATGAATTGGTCACAATATGCCCAAGTTGAATGTGTAGAAAGTGTGCTGCATCTCACTCATGGCGCACGTATCGACATGACAATGCCCGTGAATCATAAATAATGTGATGTATAGGCTTTCAACTTTCCTAGTTCGCTTACATGTGAGTAGAGGTGTTTTACCTTTATTAGTGCCATTGCATCGGTTGTATGGTGACACATCATGGAAAGATGAAAGAAATTCCAATGGAAAGGCACCACCCTTCAGTCGGTTGCTGAAAGAGGGTGGGCAAAACTTGCGGAAGCTGCACCAAGCACCGTGCATCAAACAAACTAGCAGATGACATGGGCGTAATTTGTAAAGCAACATCAAACGTCAAACCTAGGTTAATATCCCAGTTGAATTCAATCATCTACTTCACTATTGTAACAAGTATAAAAAGTGGAACAAAATGGAATAAAAGAATCATCATTGTTGGAATAAATTAAATAATTTTTATTTTTATTAATGTCCTCAGTTAATCGCACTTGCATGTGTACATCAAAAAATTGAATATTTACATCCTAGACCATAAATGATTCTAATTACATAGTCACAATGGATGAAAATCCTTAATTAAAAAGAAAAGTATAATGCATTTTAGAGACCAAAAAATAAAACACACTCTCTCTCAAATAAATGTGTGTTATCTTTGGGATCGCTTAGCACATTGCCATGACTTGAAATTTAGTAAATCGCCTCAAGCCAATGGGTGGAGAGGATAACACGAGTCTAGATCGGATTGCTAGACTCCAGGTTAACCTAAAGAATAAGTATTTTGATTCAATTGGTATATCTCAGATGGAGCAAAGACTAGGTGATTTACATTATTTAAATTGTAATTCTGTTATTTAAATTATAAGAAACCATAGAGATAGTAGGTGGTTTATGACCCAATTTACATATCCTCAAAGGACTTAGAACTGAGTGATCTCTTTTATGTTCAGACTTGAAAGAAACCAAGAAGAAAATAGGAAGTCTATGACCCAATTTGCACATCCCGCAGGACTCAAGACTGAGTGAGTGATCTTTTTTGTGTTTAGACTAGAAAGAAACTAAGAAGAAAACAAGAGATTTGTGACCTAATTTTCATATCCTAGAAGGACTCAAAACTAGGTAATCTCTTTTGTATTTAGACTTAAAAGAGACCAGGAAGAAAATAGGTAACCTAGGTTTTGCTCAGTTCTCTCAATTGCTCATGAGAAGTTTAGGAAAAATAGGCTCAATTAGATTGGTTTTCGCTTGGCTCTCTCTATTACCCATGAGAAGTTTAGGAAGAGTGGGACCAGGTTTATTGGGTTTAGCTTGGCTCTCTTAATTACCCATGAGAAGTTTAGGAAGAGTGAAATCAGAATAATTGGGTTTTGCTCACCTCTCTTAATTACCCATGAGAAAGTTAAGAAGAGTGGGACCAGACTAATTGGGGTTAATTCGGCTCTCTCAATTACCCATGAAAAACTTATGAAGAGTAGGACCAGGATGACTAGGTTTAGCTCAGCTTTCTCAATTGCCCATGAGAAGCTTAGGAAAAGTGGGACCAAGATGACCGAGTTTAGCTGATTTGAAGTGATTTTACTAAGATTTGACTCAATAAGTCATAACTCAGTAAATCAGTGAGTCATGATTTAATGAGTTCAAGACTTAGGCTATTGCATGACTGGAATGAGCAGTGTTTGCTAAAATTTGACTCAATGATTGAGTGAGTTATAACTTAATGACTTGGTCCTAGACTTAGGCTATTGAGTACTGGATGAGAGGCATTTTTAAATATCTCATGGAAAACCAAAAGTAAGCAATCTCTGCCTTTAACATGTGAAAGATCATAGAGTCAAGTTACATGAATTAAGCCTAATTATACTTTTAGTTAATTAAGCCTAATTATACTTTAATTATCACTAATAATAGTGATTAGTACTAACAATAGTCCTAATTAGTTTAATACAATGGGTAGGGCACATGTCATTATTTCACTGACTAGTTTAAGTAGGTCTTAACTATCCAATCCGGTAGCACCCTGTTGTCCATGTAGGATCTACTATTACCATAGCGTGGGTGGGATCCACGTGGGTGCTATGATGATGTCATGGCAGAGTGCTCTCAGGCACTAAGAGAAATTCCCAGTGGCTAAAGGCCATTGATGTCAGGGGAAGCACTTGTCTCTTGAAGAGTCCTCAAAGCTCCAGTCCATGAGAATTTTTTCTATATCTCAAATGAGAGAAAGAGGGGGTATTTATAAGCTTTCAGGGTCTGACTCCACTCTTTGAGAATAGATTGTAAAATTCCCAACTATGCTAGTTGGGTGAAACTTATAAAATTCTCAATTACGCTCCTAAAGAGTAAAATGCAAGTTTTCTAACTCCCCTCATTGGAAGCGGTGTAAAGGATTTTCCCTTTGACTATGCTCATTGGAAGCAGTGTCAAGGATTTTTTCTTGGACTGCGCTCGTTGGAAGTAGAGTAAGGAACTTTGCATCTAACTATGCTTGTTGGAAGTGAAGTCGGGAATTTTGCCTCTTACAATGCTCATTGGAAGCAAAGTCAGGAATTTTTCCTATGAGTACTCTCGTTGAAAGCGTAGTTAGGAATTTTGCCTTTGACTGCGATTTTTGGAAGCATAGTCAAAAATTTTACCTCTTACTATGCTCGTTGGAAGCAGAGTTAGGAATTTTACCTCTAACTGCGCTCGTTGGAAGTGGAGTCAAGAATTTTGCCTTAGACTGCGCTTGTTGGAAGTGGAGTTTTGCCTTTGACTGTGCTCATTGGAAGCAAAGTCAAGAATTTTGCCTTTGACTATGCTTGTTGGAAGCTGAGTTAGGAAATTTTCCTCTGACTATGCTCACTGGAAGCAGAGTCAAGAATTTTACCTCTAATTGTGCTCTCTGGAAGCAAAATCAAGCATTTAGCCTCTGACTGCGGTCATTGAAAGTGGAGTCAGAGATTTTGCCTCTAACTGCGCTCAAGGAGCATCCCATTGACCATGGTCTCAACCCAATTTAATTTTGGCCTATTTTAAGTTTTTTGTCATGCATTTTCCAATGGAATAATTTAATTGGAAATACCATATGAATTTTCAAAACACTTAAAAAATAATAATCATTTGAGCTTTGGTTGAAACCTTATAATTCCAATTTAATTCCAGTTTCATTGGAAATATATCATGAACTTTCTGTTGTTGTGAATAAATGTTCGGTGGGTCTCATTTCGACATCACGAGTGTCCATACTTGCATGAAGCACCATCATTTTTTAGCTCATGGTAACACTGTTTACAGTTGTATGTTTAGAGTATTCAGCCCACTTACAACACTTGCTGGCTGCTTTGACTTTTTACAAGCCATAGGGTGTAGGGCCTTAATTCCACCCTATGTGTATCATATATCCCTATTGCTGATCACGTATTATGTGGGCCGCTGAATATTTATGTGCGGCAGCTTTCTATGTTCGACGCACCCGTTCGTTAGAAGTAGTAGAATGGATATCATTCCATTCCCATGATCTAAACCGTCAAACTGAGTTCAGATTTGATTTCAACAAATCCATTTTGATCCAGACTTAACGGTGTAGATCAGAGGTGTGTTTTGTCATTCTTTGGATTGCACCGCTGACATGTTGTGTTGATTCCATCCTTTGCAGGATCAACGAGTTGGATCATCTTCAGCAGCTCAAATGCTATGCATCCTTTAATTCCGAATTTCTGGTTTCTGTGTTCATGGGCATTTCAAATTTCTTCAATGCTCAGCTACAGGCCCATGAACTGGTTTCTAGCTAAGCCACGCCTCTGCTGCTGTCAATTAAGTTGACCGACTTCATAATTCTAGAACCACTAAATGAAATTCCATTTCCAAATAAAATGATGAATGCATTACATCTGAACAACCTTGCCTACGCTAGCTGAAAATGTTGGTTTTCACCCTATCTACGCTAGCTGGAAGAGTGTGTATTCACCCTGCCTACGCCAGCTCCTGACTGCATGCTTTTGTGAAGCCTAACTACGCGCACTACAGAGTTTTGCTCTTTAACAACGCGTGCTTGGAGGTTGCTACGTTGCGTGCTCAGTTACTGCCTTCAACTGCGCATGTTTGTAGCGTTTCAGGCCCCTTCCCAACTACGCTTCTGACTATGTGCTGCAGCATCTGACTACGTGTTCTGGATGGAGAGGGCGACGGCACAGATATAGCTTTAACCACGCGAGTTCCTGGCAGCACCAGGGGAGAGATTTTTTTCAACATTGGTTGCTCACGTGACTGTACGCTGCTCGTTCTGTGTGCCTTATCTTTGCCTACACGAACAGGCAGCACTAGACACTGCATGACATGGATGGTTGCCGCAACATTAAACACAATGTGGAGAAAGAAGCCTTCCACTCCTGCTGCAACGTGTCTGTTTAGCTGGATATAAACAACTAAAATCCCTAGTCAAACATGATTTTAGAATTCCACGATGATAAAGAAAATTCAACTGAATTAATTTTCTGGAATGCATCATCATCCACCAAGCAAGACTTGCTTGCCTGAGGTGCAACTCTTCATGTAATAATCTGGTTATGTAACAATCGAACCTGATCTGATTTTAACAACCCACAACTAGTAGCCTCCAATATGGCTATACAAAATGCTTCGGTAAGAGGACTGTTCAAAAATCTATGGCCACGTCCTCTGCTTTTCTGAGCATGCATCTCGTGGAGACAACATAGTGAAGTGAGCTCCCAATCTGATATTGCATTGCTCGAACATGATGCGGTTTAAGCAGATAGTTATAGCGTCTTCTTTAATGAATTCCCGTCACACCTGATTTTTTGCTCCCCAACGAATGCCCCCCGGTTGCCATTCAACATGGGTAAGCACGCGGTAGAGTGAGCATGGTGATGGCGACTGTCCACAAATTTTAGAAAATCATGGTGTCATTTATTTAATCATGAAGCTTAACATTTTTGGACTACCATCATCCATTCTGTTTGAGCGGTATCAGCAGCAGCATCTTGGCCGTCAATTTGAGCTTAAGGAAGCTACTATGGTTTTCCACTTAGAAACATTTTTGTGAGCTTTTTCTAGCATTCTTCTTTTGGATCTGTTGGATCATAAATCCAACATTGGGTTTATATGTAAATAATTATATATTATGGACTATCGTATAAGATTAAGCCCATACAAAGTGATCTATTAAGGTTTTGATAATTTGGACTATAGTGTATCTATAGGGTGTGGGCCTTTAATGCGTAAAGATTTAAAGGTAATTTCTATTTTTATGATGATTTAAAATAGAAACACCAAAAAATAACATGTAAGTACGCATAAATTATCTATATGTAGTAATTATGGTCCCTAGGTCATACGTGTATTAATCTCATTCTTTCTAACATCCCATCCACAGAGAGAAAACTAAGAAAAAAGCTAAAGGGGTCTCTGAGGGAAACACATGTTGATCCAAAAGGCCAACTGAATGGCTCTAAACATAATCAACCATTATTGATTTAGGTATACTTTCGCTTATTTGTTTATAAATTCTTGATGATGCAATATAAATGTTCCTAAGATTTATGTGATAGTTTTTAGAAAAGGAATTATCATAACAAATGGTATCAGAGCCTCTTCATGTTGAGTCATTGAGATTAAAGAAAATCAGGTTTCATGAAACTAGATTGTTAATGGAAATCGATTAAAGAAATCAGATTTCAAAATCCCAAATATCAAATCCCCAAATTCCAGATTTTAAAAACTAAAAATCAGATTCTAGTTATTTCCCAATCAGACTCCTCATTCTTTCATTCAAGAACCTTTTGGGCGCAGCCAAATCACGAAACCCTATCCCTTTTTTTCCTAACCAGCCATGGCTGTGCCCAAACTAGAAAACCGTCCATTGCTGCCATCGAATTAGCCAAATTTCATATTTTGAAAACCCAAATCATAATAACCCACCACGTTGATTTCAAATTTTTGCTACCCAAATTAGATTTCAGATTTCAAGTTTTCGCCCCCCAAATCAAATTTTCCATCTGATTCATGCATTCAAACAGGTCTAGTGGTTGTGCCAACCACCTACCAGACCAGATGCATGCTGCTAGTGTGCCTAGCCCAGCCAGGCATGTAGTGTCGATGTCAATAAACGTTAGATGGGTCCATGGGAGGAGATGATAAGCACTGGAAGATGGGCATCGCTGGTGTCGGTACATGCTTGAGGAGAGTAGCAAAGGCAGCTGCTGGTGGCAGCGTGTGTCATCGGCGACAGACGATGATATTGGTAGGGCAGCGGGAGGGCAGGCAACACATATGAGTTTGGGCAGCCATAACTGCTGGTCGATCGTGGGAAGAAGAAGGCTATGCTTTCTTTGAAAACCCTAAACAGAATTTTAAATGGACAACTTTAATTAAAGTTGATATTTTGGGGTCATTTGAGGTTTGATTTTGATGATTAAATAGTTGATTTTCATATTTTTTTAATGTTCTGGATTCAATGGACAGATTAGATTTTTCAAAATATAACTGTATTTTCAGATTTTGTGTGGGTAGATTTGAAGAGCTTGATTTTTGTCCCTTAAATGCTTGATTTGATCCATTAGATCCGTCATAAAATATTTAAGATTCCCTATTCTCATGTGATCCTTAAGATTTATGAATTTATTCTTTATAAGGTTGTCTTTTAAGAAATCTTTTAGGTGCAATTTTAAATTTGAATATTAGTATGGTTGTGTATATATTTTAAGATGAGTTAATTGAAACAACATGTCGCAAAAGTGACCTCTCTTGTGGAAATTAATTTATTTAAAAATATTAAAGAATGTGTGACACCCTGCCTTTGGGCCTATGCGTTTTCCCATTAGCCTACGCTTTTCTCATTTGTAAGGAAAAATTCTGCCAAAATTCTGGCAGAGTCTACCCTGCATTTTGAGAGTTTAAACTTATGCATTTGTAAGTTATACAATATTATAATTAAATAATTACAATAAATTATAAAACACACACCCACATCATTACCTAGAACTCAAATCATATTGTGATGGTAGATGGCATAATAGACCTGCACAAAATTTACATCCATACAATCTATCATAATGACATGTCGATACAATAACTTTATACATAACTTATACATTATACATTAAATCTCATCAATTTACAATTACATCTTTCTTATGGGAAATCACTAGTCCCAACACCATTTAAAATACTTTAATAATCTTCAAATTCTGAACTCGAGTTCCATTGTTCAATTTGTACAATAAAAATATTGATAAAATAGGGTGAATCTGGGCGAACTCAGTAAGTAGGCAGAATAATAAACAATAATCAATAATCTGTTAAAAGAACATGTTCAAATCCACAACATGTTCAATTTCATAATAGCAAATTTCATACAGATTATCATATCATAATAATACATACAATTCTATCATTCCAATCACAGCATCCTATAATCACTTTACTCAACAAAATCATAAGATATCACTATCCCCATCCACTCACAAGTTCATCCACATATAACATAATTTTGATTATTCATTATATATCAACATAGAATAATCTCTATTCCCAGTCCTCCACAATGTAACGAAATAATATCTTTAAAAATGTGGTGCCCGTAGTTAAGGGATATTTATTATCCTCACAAGTCACATATTCACTTAGTAAAACAAACATCCTTAAAACATAGTGCCCGTATTCATGGGATACTCACGATCCCATCATTTCATAAAAGCCAATAGGACTTTGGACATCTTAGAACTTATACATTTAGATATTTATTGGTCATTCCCTATAACTTCTTGGAATGGTCAATAATATTTTATAATGTTCATAGACAATTTTTCTAAATATGGTTACATATATCTCATTCATGAAAAGTCATAGTTACTGGATATGTTCAAAAATTATAAGGTTGAAGTTGAGAACTAACTCCACGAAAGGATCAAAAGTATCAGATTTGACCATGGTGGTTAATACTATGGTAGATATGATGGTTTAGGTGAACAACGTCCAGGACCTTTTTTCTAAATTTCTAGAGAAATATGGTATCGTCCCAAAGTACACATTATCAAGTATGCCACTATGAATGATGTTGCCGAAAGATGAAACAGAATGCTTAAGGACATGATGAGGAGTATGATTTCTTATTCTACCTTACCAGGATCACTCTGTGGGTGAAGCATTTACGATTGCAGCTTATATCCTTAATAGAGTTTCAACTAAAGCAACTACCAAATCCCTTTTGAGCTTTGGATGGGCAGGAAGCCTAGTTTAAAGCACTTGCATGTTTGGGGATATCTAGCTGAGGCAAGGCCTTATAAGCCTAATGAAAAGAAACTTGACTCAAGGATGGTGAGTTGCTATTTTATCAGATACTCTGAAAGATCCAGGGGCTACAATTTTATGATCCCATGACTAAGTCGATTTTCGAATCGAAAAATGTTTGGTTCTTTAAGGATGTTGAGTTTGAGTGGGGAGATACAGTTAGGAACTTTGTCTTTAAAGAAAAATATACTAATATTCCCACAGGTGTTATTGGCATTGATCATGATCCCATTCATGACTTTGTTCAAGACACAATAGATCAAGACAATGTCGAAGAACCCTCTCATTCAAAAAATTATTCTAAAAGAACGAACTCTACCACCTCAAGAACCTATGTCATTAAGGAGATCCACTAGAGAAAGGAGAAGTGCAGTACTAGATAATTACATTATATTTCTCGAAAAACATGAGGATAATGATGGAGTGATGGAAGATGATCCGATCAACTTTTGTCAAGCTATAAAAAGTTCTAACTCTCAAAAGTGAATTGATGTCATGAATGAGGAGATTAAGTCTATGAAGGACAATGACACGTGGCATCTTGTCTTATTGCTAGAAGATGCAAAACCTATTGGTTACAAATGGATATTTAAGACCAAGAGATATTTGAAAGGTGAAGTAGAAAGGTATAAGGCTCATCTTGTTGCAAAGGGCTTTACACAGTAAGAAGGCATCGACTTTAAAGAGACTTTCTCTCTATTTTTTTAAAAGACTCTTTCAGGATTATAATGGCATTGGTAGCACATTTCAATCTTGAGTTAAATCAGATGGATGAAAAGATAATATTTCTAAATGGCGACTTGATGAAATGATTTATATTATATCTGGAGATCCAAAGAATATGGTTTGCCTCAAGAAATCCATCTATGAGCTCAAGCAAGCATCTCGACAAGGTATTTCAAGTTTCATCAAGTAATTGTCTCATTTGACTTTGAGATAAATTTGGTCGATGATGTGTATACCATAAGTTTTGTAGGAGCAAGTATATTTTTCTGATTTTATATGTCAATGACATCTCACTTGCCAGCAACGATATAGGCTTATTGCATGAAACCAAGACATTTTTATCTAAGAATTTTGAGCTAAAATATCTTGGTAATGCCTCTTTTGTCTTAGAGATTCAAATACACTGGAATTGCTCTCGAGGTATTCTTGAATTATCACAAAAGGGCTATATCAAAAAGGTTATTAAGAGATATGGTATGTAGGATTGTAAATCAGGTGATACTCTTGTGACTAAAGGAGACAAGTTTAGTCTCAAACAGTACCCTAAGAATAATTTTGAGAAAAATGAAATGCAAAAGATTCCTTATGCATCGATTGTAGGGAGTCTGATGTATGCTTAAGTTTGTACATATTCGGATATTGTGTACATTACTGGAATCTTGGGGAGATATTTAAACAATCTTGGAACAAACAATTTGAAAACAACCAAATGGATCTTGCGGTACTTACTAGGAAAAAAAAACTACATGCACATATATTAGAGGTCAGATCAGCTTGAGATCATTGGGTATACTGACTCCGATCATGCTAGATGCCAAGATAGTTTGAAATCTACACTGGGCTATATCTAGTTGCTAGCTAGGGGTGCTATTTCCTGGAAGAGTGCTAAACAGTCTCTTGTAGCCTCTTCTACCACGATGGCAGAGTTCATAGCATGTTATGAGACATCCAATTAAGCAATATGGCTGCTAAATTTTATCACAGGGCCGCACATAGTGGATGACATTAAAAGACTAATTAAGTTATTTTGTAACAATAAGTCTGCAGTTTTATATTCTAACAACAATAGGAGATCGACAAAGTTGAAGTAAATAGACATCAAGTTCCTAGTTGTTAAAGAAAATATTCATAATAAACAGTTGTCTATAGAGCACTTTGGAAAAAACTTCATGGTTGTAGATCAGCTTACTGAAGGATTGCCACCTAAAGTGTTTCATGAGCACACTGCTCATATGGGTGTCATGTTAATTAAGGATATTCGGTTTTAGTAGGAGTTTATAATTTTTGATGCTTTTTTTGATATAGACACTTTTTCTATTATTTCAGTTTATGAATATTTTGAGGTTATTATCTGCAGAAATAAAGTTTTGGTTATCTACATTTTGATTTTGGTACAGTTTGATCTCACTAAGGTTTAAAGTGGAGTAGTTGGAAATAGGCATGTTTAGATCACATTGCATGAAATTTTCATGCTATGCATCCACATCATGATCTATGTCATTCAATTATCTTGGCATATGTGACCATGATGGGTCGAATTAAGATAGATGTAAGGAAGGCTACTTCGATCCTATGTTGGTATGATTGATAGACCAAATTGGTTATAAATATATTTTGGTAATAATAGCAAAGTTGAGACCAAATGATTTTTTTTCTTTTTTTTGCAATGCATGATTAGAAGGTTACACATATAGCCCAAGTGGGAGATTATTAGATTATAAATCCAACGTTGGGTTTATATGTGAATAATTATGTATTATGAACTATCGTATAAGGTTAAGCCTATCCAAAGTGATTAGTTAAGGTTTGGGTAATTTGGTCTTTAATGTATCTGATAAGGTGTAGGCCTTTCATATGAAGAAACTTAAGAGTAATTTCTATTTTTATAATGGGCTAAAATAGAAATACCAAAAGATAATGCGTAAAAATGTGTAAGTTATCTATATATAATGATTATAGTCCCTAAGTCACATATGTATTACTTTCATTCTTTATGAAATCCCATCATTAGAGAGAAAACTAAAAGAAAAGCTAAAGGGTTCTCTTAGGAGAACACATATTGATCCAGAAGGTCAACCGCATAGCTCTAAACGGCAATCAACCATTATGGATTTAGATGTACTTTTGCTTATTTGTTTATTAATTCTTGATGATGCAACATGAATGTTCATGAGATTTATGTTATAGTTTTCACAAAAGGAATTATCCTAATAGTATTTGCTAGGCTCAATGGCAGCCCCCTTGACAGCCTTTCAAGAGGTTCCGGCATTTCATCACCATCTTGACGGGGTCCTCATTGAGAGCTCCATTTCAGTTTTCTCCTCTGCCATTTTTAAGTGAAGAACAACCCATTCACAGTTCCTTGCCGCCATTGCTGGAAGGAGAGGGACTTAGCCTTTTTTCTCATTCTGTCCTCTTCGAGAGAGGTAAAAGATTGCCCCCTTCAGTGCTTTCAGCGGGGACTTCTTTTTGTTGATTTTTTTGAGCTGAAGCATCTACATCATGAACTTCCATTGCTGGTGATCTTGATACTGCTACAAAATTCTCCATTTTCCAAATTGCACGTTCAAGAATTGTTTCTTTTGGTCTAATACTAGCACCATCCTTGCCTGATGCAGATGCTGATTTAACTTTTTACATGGAATACTTACTACCAGAACTCAGATCTAGAAGCTCGTTTCCATTTTTCTCCCTATGACGAATCTTGGCAGATGGCTCTATTCCATTTGTATCATCCTGAATGGAAGCACCTTTCTCATAAAATGTTTGTCATGCGGCATCAAATTGCAGAAACTCTGGCATGGCATTGCCATTGCCAAACTTTTGAACAATCTGCTTTATTTTCATTTCTTCCAACGGATGAATGGGATGATTGTATTAAACCAAACATTTCAACTACCTTTTCTCTGCCTTGTTATCATTTCACTCATGGATATATATATATATATATACAGGTTGAATTTTATGCTAAGCATAATAAACAGAAAAGAAAAATCTACTTTAAACTGTATAAAGAATCAGAAACATTACGGATCAAAGAACAATATTATCAATGGATGAACCGTAATAAGAAACAGATCTATTTCTTTGAATGGTTCGAAAAATTCCATAATCCAACCTTAAAACCTATTTGGAAATCTAGAGAACAAATTATTAAACAATCCCATTTCCCTCCAGAAGAAAAAATAGATATTAAGGTAAAGGACAAAACAGTGACTAGAGCTCCTTACAAACATCGCCCAGACACTTCAATCCCTCCTAATGGAGAAGACATTAGGAAAATACATGAACAAATT
>JAYJMB010056183.1:0-27653 GCA_036873735.1 Pouteria campechiana | reverse complement strand
AGGAGACCAGTCCCGGTCATGACGTTCCGTTCGCATTTCGTTTCTTCCTCATTCTTTACTATGCCTGATCTGACTTCTTGAGCGCGCTCTCCGCGACGTTTCAAACACCCCTTTATTTGTTAGAGGTGGCAGACAAAATTTGTTTTGTATTACTCAAACAAATGAAGTGTAGTATTCATCTAATGTAAGCAATAAATGAACTTTTATCTTCTTTGTCCTAGATGAAGTCTTTGCATGTCACATTGGTTTGTCTGTTGTAAGTCGCAAATGACCGTGCCTTTATAGATTGAAGTCCCTTTTTATCTAAGCACTTATTTGTCTGTTCAACTTCATATATGCTCACTGTGTAGCTTCTACTTCATCTTTCACTTTATCTGATGCTTTGTATGTAGTAAGTAACAAACGAATTTGATTTGCAGATGAAGTGAAGTTCTTTAATTGTTTTGCACTCTTCGAGCAATGGAAGAGGTTTGTTCTTACAACTTTTTTCTTTCTTTAATCTTCATTTGTCTGTCTTGGCTTGGCTGAAGTTACACTCTCTTATCTGTTCATATTGCCTTTTTATCCTTAGACGAATCCATTCTTCTAACTTCATTGATTAGATAAAGTTTTCTTCTCTTTATGCATGATTGTTTGGGTGGCAATCCCTTCTTTCTTCCTTTGTCTAAGTATGATAGAGCTTCTTCTTCTTTCTTTATCTCAAACAAACTTTGTTTGGTTGGCGCAGATAATTTGAATTTCTTGAACAACTTTATGCTCTTTGACCATGACTTTGTTTTCATCTTCTTTTGTCTTGCATTTGTCTATTAAAGTTTTCTCTTTGAGATTAATAGACAAGGTCAGCTCGTTGTAACGCATCTTTAAAGCCTTATTTTCTTCTATTACATTTATCCATGAAAGTCTTGTTTTGGACAATGAACCATTTCTTGTTGCGTGTCTTCTTCTTTATTTTTCTTTTTCTTCTTCCACGATCTTCATTAGTTTAACTCCTTTGGAACGTAGCAGACAGTTGTGGTAGTTTATTGTGGATGATTATGATCCTACATTTTAAACTTTTCTGCATATACTAAATTATTAGTTTTTATATATAATATCAGAATGTATTTTGTCCTTATATGATTGTAGCACATTGTAGAGCAAGGATAACATAGATATCTATTAAGTACATAAGCAAAAGCTTAAGTAATAATGATGCTTAGTATGTTTTAATAAATTTATGTAGTAATTAATATTACGCACACAATAAAGTAAAGAATGTATGCTTATATAATTAAATATTCATGATTATATGTTTATATTAATTATTGTTTATCACTTCATAATCATGCATATGACTGTTAGAGATTTAAGCATAAATACTTTTTATTTTAACAAGTTATTATGCATATGATTATTAGAGATGCATGCAAACTTTTTATTTTAATACAAGTTTTGTTATCATCAAAATCATATACAATAATACTAACACTAAGGGCATCAAGTGATCGGGGAAGAAGGGGACATAGGCGTAGTGGGCGTCAAATGATTGGGGAAGAAAGGATTGCAACTGGCGAGCGCAATAAGCGATCCAGGAAGAACTTGGGCACAAGCGACGAGCACGGCAAGTGATTGAGCGATGGGGAAGAAGAGGCATAGGTGCGGTCATGTTAGAGAGAGGGATGGGGACGAGACTTAGGTTAGGGGAAGATGTAAATTAGTATATATATTAATATATATTTTTAAATTTTTTATTCATATAAAATTGAGTTTAGGTTTTCTCAGGTTTGGGTAAACACAATTTTGATGGCTATCAAATTGGGTTCGTGTTGCAAAATCCTAGGTTTGAGCATTGGTGAAAAACGGGTTTAGCGATCGGAGTTTGGGTTGAACATGACCCAAGTTACACCCCTACTCCTAGCAATCTTCTATATTCTAGCTTTAGGGGGCATTAACAAGTGTTCCCAGCACTCTTCTAAATTCCAGCTTTAGAGGGTATAAACACAGTACTGCCATCACTCTTCTAATTTTCACGAGCTCACTAGGAAACTCACTAGAAGGATTACCAGCAAACTTGATGATTTTCTGGAGCTCACCAGGAACTCATACAATGTGGTTTTCCTGGGCTTACCACAAACTCACTATTTTTCAGAATAACTAGAGACAAATACACATTTAAGCATAGGGAAAAATAAGACCTTTTACATCTCTAACAACATAGAAAGATCTTCCCAAAATGTTAAATCAATGGTCATAAGGATTTGCAGATTAAAGCTTATTAAATATGGATGATGGTTTAAGCTCTTGGCCATGGGTAGAATGATTTGCATAAGATTAAGCTCATTTGAAATGTCTTCCTTCACCACCTTTGAATCATCCTACTTCTTCTCTTTAAATAACTTCTTCATAATTTTGACCGTTAGAGAAGATGAGTCCCATTGAATGCAGAAATGAGAGCATTAATGAATGAAGAAGACCATTGAGATTTCTGCCATTAGAGCGCATGCCTTTCGATTTATCTCGAGCCATTGTATTATTGTTCTTTTAAAAAGAGGAAGGTAAGTTGTTGTTGAAATGTCTTTTTTGTTTTGACTTTACACAGCTGGAAAACTTGTAACACTACTTGTTACCAAAAATAATGACTAAAATGAGTTTGCACAATGAAAGCATGAGTGTAGATGTCATTTAGATGCAAGTCACATAAATCAATTTCCTCTGATAAGTTACGGCCTTTCTCTATCTATATATGTCCATCATAAGTTATAGATTAATTCTTTCATTAGTTTGTCAGTTAGTCGATCCTTCTTGAGTGTGATTTGTCTGTTGTAAATAACACATGAACTCTAGCATCATAAAGAAGTCGAACTGATCAACAGACAAACTCTGCTTTGTCTACTCGAACAGATGAAGTATGTTGTTCTTCTTTTGTTTCATATTTATTTGTTATTAGTGATAGACGAACTCTACTTTACTTTGTCTTAGACAAATTAAGTTTTGCACTCTATTTATATGTTTGTTTGTAGTAAGTTACAGATGAATGTGCATGTGCATTGAAGTTTACTTGTCTAAGCAACTACTTTATCTATGCAGCTTCGTTTATCCTTACCGTGCAGCTTCCACTTCATCTTCTACCTTATCTGTCATTATAGACAAATTTGATCCCTAAGATGAATTCAAATTCCTCATTTGTTCTGCATTTGTTCAAGAAATAGATGGAGTTCATCTCTACAACTTCCATCTTACTTCATTCTTGATTTGTCTATCTTTGCTCAGACAAAATTATTCTACTTTGTCTTTTACATCTTCTTTTTTTTATCCTTGGGCAAATTGTTTCTTCTTGCTTTGTTAGTCAGACAAAGTTTCTTATAGCATAAAGAATCTTCCCTAGATATATTTAAAGTAGGACTTGAATGGTTAAGAAGATGAAGCTTTTGAATGATGTTTGAAGGTTAGAGCACTTGGCCTGGGATTGCAAGGATTTGTAGAAGGTTTTGGCTTAATCCTTTTTCATCTTCCACTCCTTCTTACTTTGTCTCAGACGAACGTTGGCTAATGGATGGTCCGCAGTTGAAGCTCTCTAATCATGGCTTCACCTTTGACTGTTTCGATTATTGCATTTTTCTGTGAACATTTCTCATTGGATTAAACAGACAAAGCAAGCTCTTTTTAACTCATCTTCGAAGCCTTATTTTCTTATTCTTCTTTCTCCGTAATCTTCAACAATGTAATCCCTTTGGAACATAGAAGATAGTTGAGGTTGTTGATCACAGTTCTGTACTTAAAAGTTTTCTACATTGACTACGTTGTTAGCTTTCAGATATATCATTTAATTAGAATGTATTTATCCTCATATGACATGCATGTGTTATGGAACAGGGATAATATACATCTTTATTCAAGCACATAATATGAAAACTCAATAGAGTAAAGTGCTAAATATGATTCAACAAATTAACACTTTCAAGGATGATATTTAAGCACAATTAAACATTCATGATTATGTATACATTTCACATTAATGATTGACATTTATCAAATCATGATTATGCATATGACTGTTAACTTTAAAGGATGATATTTGCATAATTAAATATTCATGATTATGTATACATTTCACATTAATAGTTAACATTTATCAAATCATGATTATGCATATGACTGTTAACTTTAAAGGATGATATTTGCATAATTAAATATTCATGATTATGTATACATTTCACATTAATAGTTAACATTTATCAAATCATGATTATGCATATGATTAACCATTTAAGCACACATATTATTTTATCTTAATACAAGTTTTGTTATCATTAAAATTATATATAATAATTCTAATAATTAAGTTATTAGTAAGTGTCATGAGATCAATTGAAGGAAATTTTAACAAGTAAAATTTAGTAAACTTTATTTGACTTCTCTTCAATTCTTAAAAAGTAACTACCTTAAATATCTCTACTATCTCTACTACCCTAAATATAGGAAGAAAACTTTAATCATTTAAAGTCAATAATAGTAAAAAAAAAAGGAACAAAAGCTTAATTGAGGGTTCCCCAAATTGAATAATTGATAAATTAAATAAAAGCATATAATTTAAGATATTCTAAATTAAATAATATGATAAAATGAGGAAAAAATTTTGATGTAGGTTTTACTTAATTGAACAACAAAGAAATTGAAATGAAAATATATAATTTGAATGAGAGAACCAAATTAGAGTAAAAACTTTAATTTATAGTTTCTAATATTAAATAATTAAAAACTAAAAACATTTAAGGTTCCATAAATTTAATAATATGATAATTAAATAGTAAATGTATAATTTAAAATTCATTATATTTAATAATAAAAATAACAAGAATTAAAAATTTGCTCCAACATACTTATTCACATTGAGATGGGGTAATCCTATGTGAAATTTAAAAATAATTTATACTTTAATATAGATATAGTGTAATGATTTAATACAATTGGTTGCATGGAGTAACTTCAAGCAACCTATTCATTTTTAATGAAAAGTGATATTTGTATATGATCTAAATCACCCATAATATTATTCAATATGCATTTGTTTATGATGTCATAAATTATCTTAATTGGAAACTTATGCACAAAAAAATAAAATTATTTGGGAGTCAATATATAGTCGTTAAAAGTTTTTAATAGCTATAAAAACAAACAAGTAAATAATTCATATACATAAATACATATTTTATATAAATAGATAATGTTATTTTTCTACTTGGAGTGACTCTAATAAGTACCCATACATATTCGCTTAGAATCAGTTCCACAAAAGCTTAAAGTAGAATCAATCTAAATGAGCCTCATTTTAATGTTTTAGTGGAATCTAACCCATCTATTTTATTTGTGATAATGCATTTAGTTAGGAATATAATAATTTTAAAAATATATAAATAGCTATATGGCCACACTATAGCCATTTTTGAGTAAATATAAATCCATTAAAATTCTCATCTTATATGTGGCCGACTCAAAATTTTAATTAAATGATTTTTAGTATTATTATTAAATGAATAATGATAAGTAAAATAGATCATTTAGATTTTATCAAATCATCTTAACAGGGTCCACTTGAATAATCTCGCTTTTAAGTTTTTGTGGAACTAGTTCTAAGTAAGTTGGTCCAAGTGAGCTTAACCTTCTCGTATCTTTCTCTTATTTCAAATTGCACCTAAGTCATACAAAACTGTTGAATATTTCAAAACATTTTTCAAAAACTCTTCTTCTTTTAGGGAGCACCATCTTATATGTGATAAGCAAAGCAATAGCGATCCCCACTTATTCAGAAGATGGAGATCAATGATAGTATAATTTATTCATGAGACAATCCCGGCCTGATTTGGTGTGATTTGGTGTGGTTCACTTATAAAACCATTTTCAACCATATGGCTAGACAAACTAGTCAAACTAAACAACTGGTCCCACTTAAGAACCCAAAATGAGAAAAGAATTAATCCCTGGTTTCAAAATTTTCTTTTCCCTCAGCATATCCATCTACCTTAATTTTCCGAATGTCAATTATGTAACGTCGAGGTTACATTGCAAATTAACACAAGTTGAGAGAGAGAATATTTCATAAAGACAGAGATAATTCTAGAGGATTGTTTTTTCATTCAGATTGAAGGTCTCTTCTCATTGAGATTTTTTACCTTTTCTCTTTGATGCAAGGAAAATTAAGATACTTCACTCTGATCAATTTTTTCTACTTAAATTAATTTAAAAGTTTTTTCATAGCACACCTATAATTATGTATGTTAACTAATGAGAATTTGCAAATATTTTAGATTTATTCAATTTAATTTTACATAGTTCTTAGCTATTATTAACATATTTTGAGTCATTTTCAACCAAAATTATCAAACCGTAACCATACCCTTATCTTCGAAACAGGGGATATTGATTTTTTTGTTAATGCAATATTTGATTGTTGCAAAGAAGCTTTAGCTAAAAGTGAAAAAAATGAAAATAATATCCTTCTTAATATAATTTTAGTGGGCATTAATCTAAATTCGCTTATAATTTTGAACTTAGAATTTCTTTAATTATTATAATTTGTAAGATAAGATTAAAATTTGCACTATCTAGCGTAAAGCATTTTCACAAATTGGTCCTTTTAAAATAAAAATCTCACCCTCCCACATGGGCCGCTTGGGAGGGGCAGCCACGTGAAGCGCATGGGGATACAAAGTTACGTGGGAGTACATTATTGGATTTTTATTTGATTTCAATGATTTGTATAAATCATGTATAGATCCATGCATGCTTTTCTCTCCTATTGTAAATTGAGAGAGAGAAAGGAAAGAGGAGAAGAGGTTGTGCTGTTGAAGAGGTGTTTTTGCTATGGAAGCACCGAGATCAAGAAGAAAAAGCTATCAGAAAACCTTTATGGGTTATCATAGAGGTAAGTTGATAGATTGAACTCTTTAACTTATATAATTTTTTGATCCATAAAATATGTATATTCATGTTATGGTTTACAAGATTTTGAATGGTATGGATGGCGTTATATGTAAGTAGGATGCTAGAAATAAGGGGATGAAAGGAAGAAAAAGGTACATGCCAGACAGACCGAAAAATGAGTTTAATTTCTAAGAAAATCAAAATGTTGATTTTTGAATAATTTGTAAGGCTTGGATTAGTGATCTGACCCATCTATTATATCTGTCATATGTGCATTTAGTTTCCATGGAATTTCATGAATTTTGGATGAGAAATAATTAGTGATTTTTAACATAAATAATATGTATGTTAGAAATGTACTCGTATTTATTTCTGACAATTGCAAAAATTTCATATTAAATTTTGGGCTTAAATTGAAGCTCTCATCAATTAACACATATCCCATAGCTTGGATTCATAAAATAATGTATGTATATGAAGATATTGACAAAATAAAGAAATCCAAAAATTCTTGAAAAATGTACCAAAAAATCCTTTAAAGCTTTGCATGAATAGTATAGTGTGAGTTCACACGTAAATTGGATTTTTGGGTTTTCAATTATGGATGATTTTTTTAAGATTTAAACCATTGAATATGTTCTAAATAATGTTATTAGGCTATGGTAGAAATTTGAAATTGAAATGATTTCATTTGATTAGTTAAATCTAATGAAATGAGAAAATTAAGAAAATTAATAAATTTTAAATTTTTGGGTAATAGATCACTTATGGACAATAATGAATGATTAGAGTACGTTTCTTAATCATACAAAATAGATTTTCATGATTTTCAAAATTCAAAAATTCAAGAAAATCATATTTTTGAAAAAAATCCATCCGTTCATAAGAGATGCAAGTTCATGTGTGAAATGTTGTGGCAAATGTTGCCTAAGAAAATATCCAAGCTGAAAAAGCAAGCCCAGCTCGCCAGATGGGCTCCAACTCCCACACAGGCTAGGCCAGAGCCCAGCATCAACAAGCTCCGACCTAACCGGGCCAGTCTAGTCGAGCCCAGGCACGTGAGCCCAAGTCTAGGCCCAAGTGGAGGAGTGGCAGTGGCATCTAGTGACATTCGACGATTGTATGAACGGACGGTCCAGATTGTTTTGGGCATATCTAGACCATTTGATCTCCCATTTGGGTGATCCTATGGTTGATTTTGGGATTTTTGAATGTTCTAAATCCCATGGAACAGTCAAAATGACCAATGTATGACCAAATCATGAGTGACTGAATGGTCAGATTTGTTTCAATGAGATATGGACCCCTATAAATTCTAAATTAGACAATCAAGTAGTTGATCTTGATGTTTTTGGATGTTTTGGGCCGAATGGAAGATTTTCAAAAAGATGGCCAGATCATGTGGGATTGAATGGTAAGATTTGATTTATCAATTTTTGGACCCCACGATCACTTATCTGAAAGATCTGGTAGTTGATCTTAATATTTTTGAACCTTCTGAATCCAATGGAATGATTAAATTGTCCAAAAGATGATCAGATCATGTAAGATTAAATGGTTCGATTGGATTTATCAATTTCTGGACCCCATAATCACTAATCTAAACGATCAGGTAGTCGATCTCAAGGTTTTTGGATGTTCTTGACCCAATGGAAGGGTTATATCACCAAAATGATGGCTAAATCATGCATTTTGATTGGACAGTTGTGAAAGAAGGAGAGTTATTATGTGAATTGATATGTGATTAACTAATTTAGACTAGTTATAGTCTAAGATAGATTTATTGTCCAATAAATTGCATGTGTTTGATTATGCTGCCAATTTAGCTCGCTGGTTGAGCTGCCTTTCTAGTGGGTTAGCCCAGGTGGCCTGGATCACATAAAAAGGACATTGGATTACTTTTTCCGTGACACTGGCAGTTGAGCTTGTTGGTTGAGCTGTCCGACATATGGGCTGACCCTAATGGCCTGGAGTATACAATATTATATGAGATTTGCATATAGCCAATGGAGCTGTCTTATCAGGCTAGCCTAAAATATGATTTGTATATTGCCAATGGGGCTGACTTATTAGGTTAGCCTGAAATATGATCTATATATTGCCCTTATTAGGCTAGCCTGGAATATGACATGTATTGATAGTGACACATAATATAGATTATTTTTTATATTTGTGCTATTTATATCTATCCTATTTACTGAGTTATGACTCACCCCTTCTTAATTTATTTTTTTCAAAGAATGCAACATGGGGAATGCATTAGTTCATTGTGCATAAGGGGTAGATGATGAATGTCATTCTAAATATTTGTTTAAAGATAATTTATGTCTATTGATGTATAATACTTGTATTGGGGAATGGACATATGATGTTATTTATCGTAATTTTCTTTTTATTTATGGTTATTTATGTGATTATGTATTATCTTAAGTATGATAAGTCTAGGGAGAATTCACCCTTGGTTTAAAAATGATATTTATTTATGCTATTTTTGGGTTGGGCCATGATAGTTGGTATCAGAGCAAATTGCACTTGAAATAAAATGTGCATGATACATAAGAGGACCGAGTATAAATAAAAGAGAAAGTGGGATAGCAATGGGTGCCTTAAATAGATATTTATATTTAAGGATTCTTTAAAGAATGATAGTGCATTGCATAGTATTTCATTCTTTTTGGTGTATTATTTCACCAAGCAATGAGTTATTGCTAATATCCATCTATTATAGAGAGAGATGGATCTAGTGACTAATGCTCAACCTGAGATGTCTGCAACTAGCTAACCAACTAAGCCTTGTACTATGACTGGTCCTTATTAGCTACCTAGAGGGGACCCAACTCTGAAAGTAAGAATGATTAGCCAAGAGGCTACTATAAATGAAGTGGTAAGACAACTGCAAGAGCTGCATGAGATGCTGATGATCTCTCAACAGCAGAAGTGGCAGGGTCATCCAAGCTAGATCCGCCTTAGATGGTGGTAGTTGCACCTATTTCACTAATTCTGCTAGTTTCGAATGATCGGGTGGAGGTGCAGGATACAACCCAGACCACTATACTTAATCGACGAGGTCAAGGAGAGGGTGTTGATCATATTACTATAGGAATAGGGCAGCCAGTGGGAGAGCAACCAGTACAAGCTATCATCAATAGTCAAGGCGGTACAGCTAGAGGATAGACTACAGCAGTAGAAAGGACAGGTGAGTCCTAGTCAGCAGCTGCTCAGCGAACAACAATAATAGGCAAACGTCCTAAGAAGAGTTCCAAGAAGGAGTAGGAAAGGAAAGACTCTGATACCTTCCATAAGATGAGTCTTCCCACCTTTGCTAGTGGAGACAATGTAGCAGTAGAGGATTGGTTAGATGAGATTGACAAGGCTTTTGATTTTCTAAATTGATCAGATCGCTAGAAGGTTTGCTTTGCAACCTTCAAATTGGTGAGTGAGGCTCATTGCTAGTGGGTGACTCAAAGGAGAGCCCTTGTAACTCTGTAGGTAGATATCACTTGGGACATATTCAAATAAGCTTTCTTTGAAAAGTACTTTCCATCTACACTTTGGATAGAGAGGGCCCGAGAGTTTGCAGAACTACAGCAGGGATCCATGACTGTGTCTCAATATGAGACCAAGTTCTCTAGTCTAATTTGCTTTGTTCTAGAAGCTTCTGCCAATGATGATTATCTTACAATTGTAGCTTTTATGGAGAGGCCATTAAAAAAGCACTGTATGCAGAGAGAGAGGTTGAGGGCATGCTCGGAGTCATCAATAAATGCAAGGCTCCTACAAATGAAGAGAGACCATCCACCCAGAAGCAGGCTATACAAAATTTTGCACAAGGACCAAAGCCCAATAAATTAAAGTTCAAAAAGCAGGGAAAGTCCTCAAAGAAGTATAGTAAATGTAGAAAATTTTATACTAGACCCTACCGGGTGCAACCAGGTGGATAGACAGGACACTCACCTAGGGATTGCTCAATAGGACTTGTATGCTATCAATGTGGGCAGGCCGATCACCTCTCTAGAAATTATCGGTCTCCTTCGACAAGTAGGCCTCAACACCCCCAACAGAACTAATAGGCTAGAGTAGTAGCACCTCAGCAGCATGGTAGGCAGCAGACAGCCCAAGTATTCGCAATGACCCCAGAGCAATATCAGGCTCCAATTGATGTAGTGACAAGTATTATTTGTGTCTTTAGAAAATACTATCATGCTTTGTTTGATACTGGGGTAGACAGGTCTTTTATTGCTTCTGAATTTGTTCGAGAATATGGAATATATTCTCGAAAGATGACTATTGATTTGCTAATTGTGTCACCTACGGGGGGTAGTCTAGTAACAAATTAAGTTTGTCAATCTTGTTCTGTTGAGATAGGAAGAGTCATCATGCCAGCTAATCTAATAGTCATGCCTATGAAAGATATAAATGTTATCTTAGGCATGGACTGAATAGGCATATGGGTGGTCAGTATAGACTGTCAAGAGAGGAAAATTAGGATCTATTCAATGGATTAGGTTGAATTTGTCTTTGAAGAAAATCAAAGAAAGGTTCCTCATTTAATGTCAGCTCTTCATGCATTGAAGATGTTGAGATAGGGACAACAAGATTTTCCAGTGGTAGCTATACCAGCTGATGGGGAAGAGCCCAGGCTTGGAGATTTTCCTGTGGTGTAGGAATTTCTAGACGTCTTTCCAAATGGGTTACCTAGATTACCTTCTGATAGGGAGATTGAGTTTACTATTGACCTAGTCCCTAGGACAGGTCCAATCTCTAAGGCGCCATATCGCATGACTCTAGCAGAATTGAGAGAATTGAAGGAACATTTGTAAGACTTGCTTGACCTAGGGTTTATTTGCCCTAGTGTGTCATCTTGGGGAGCACCAGTTCTGTTTATTAAAAAGAAAGATGGTAGTCTTAGATTATGCATAGACTACCAAGAACTGACTAAGGTGACTTTCAAGAACAAATATCCACTTTTTTGCATTGATAATTTGTTTGATCAACTGCAAAGATCGACTATTTTCTCTAAAGTTAACCTTCAATTAGGTTATCACTAGCTAAAAATCCAAAAGGATGACATACCAAAGATTGTTTTTCACACTCGGTATGGGCACTATGAAGTTCTAGTGATGTCTTTTGGATTAACAAATGCTCCGGCAGCCTTTATGGATTTGATGAACTAGATATTTTGTTGGTTCTTAGACAAATGTGTAGTTGTATTTATTGATGATATTCTTATTTATTCCAAGAATCGGTAAGAGCATGCAAAATAACTGAGATCAGTATCGCAAGTCCTGAGGGAGAATGAATTATACGCAAAGCTAAAGAAATATGACTTTTGGCTTGATCGTATTTCTTTCCTTAGGCATGTGATTAGTGGTGAAGGGATTTCTATAGATCTAGCAAAAATTGAAGTAGTGGTAAATTGGGGGAGACCCACTACCATGATAGAAATCTGTAGCGTCCTAGGAATGGCAGGGTATTATAGACTATTTGTGAAAATTTCTCCTCTATCGCGGTACTAATGACGTGATTGATACACAAAAAGATAAAGTTTGTGTGGACGGATGCATGTGAGAAAAGCTTCCAGGAATTAAAAAATTGTCTGACCTCAGCTCTGATGTTGGCCTTATCAGACAATGGAGGTAATTTTGTGGTATACAATGATGCTTCCAAGAAGGGACTTGGGTGTATCCTTATGCAGAATAGTAGGGTGATAGCATACGTTTCACCTTAACTAAAGTCGTATGAGCAGAATTATTCTACGCATGACTTGGAGCTTGCAATAGTAATTTTTGCTTTGAGAACTTGGTAACACTACCTATATGGTAAAAAGATAGAGATTTTCACCAACCACAAAAGCCTCAAGTATATTTTTTTCCCAGAAGGAGCTGAATCTCAGGCAAAAGAGATGGTTAGAGCTATTAAAGGATTATAATGTTACTATTCTTTACTATTCTAGTAAAGCAAATATAGTGGCAGATGCATTGAGTAGAAAGTCTCGTACAGGAGTGGCAGCTTTAGTCATCGATTAGATATAGTTGATCCATCAGATGGAAAGTCTACAACTCGAGGCATTGCCTCCAATGGAGGTAAGGCGATTGTGTGCTCTGGAGATCAGACCAACATTGATAGACGGGATCAAAACAGCTCAAAAGTAAGATCCGTTTATTCAAGAAATTTGCAACAAACTGGATCTAAGAAGATAGATTGAGTTCCAGTATGGACTAGATGGTATTCTATTGTTCCGCAGATGATTGGTGGTACTGAGTGTGGATGCTCTTCTGTAAGAAATCCTAGAGGAGTCACACCATTCAAAGTTTTCCATACATCCAGGTAGTAAGATGTATAAGGGTTTCAGACAGAATTTTTGGTGGAACAATATGAAACAAGAAATTTCTTAGTTTGTGGCTTAATGCTTGGTATGTCAGCAGGTGGAGGTGGATCACCAAAGACTAGCAGGATTATTGCAACTAAGATTCCTGAGTGGAAATGACAGTATATTGGATTTCTTAATTGCACTACCTCCTACTCAAACTCAATGTGATGCCATTTGGGTTGTTGTGGATAGATTGACCAAGTTAGCTCATTTCTTGCCATACCAAATGACCTACAATGCTGATCAGATGGCTGAGTTGTATATACGAGAAATCGTCAGATTACATGGTGTGCCTGTCTCAATTATATCGGATAGAAATTGCCACTTTGTGTTAGAATTCTGGCAGAGTATGCAGAAGGTGATGGGTATAGAGTTGCACCTAAGCTCAGCTTATCACCCACAAAGTGGTGGCCAATATGAGAGGATGATCTAGATCCTAGAGGACATGTTGCGAGCTTGTGTCCTAGATTTTAGAGGGACTTGGGATCATCAACTGCCAATGGCAGAGTTTGCATCTAATAATAGTTATCAGGCAAGCATTGACATGACTCCTTTTGAAGCCTTGTATGGTAAGAGATGTCGCACACCTCTATGTTGTGATGAGGTTGGCGAGAAGAAGCTTTTAGCAACTGAGTTAGTCCAACAAGCTACAGATGCAGTGAGAATAATCAGACAGTATCTTGTAGTTGCATAGAACAGACAAAAGAAATATGCAGACAAAAAGCATTGAGATCTTTAGTTTATAGTCAAAGATCATATATTCTTGAAAGTCTCAACCACCCATGGAGTCATGAGATTCAAAGTTAAGAGAAAGCTAAGTCCTCATTTTATTGGGCCATTTGAGATTCTGGAATCTATTAGTGGAGTGGCATATCGATTGGCTTTACTACCATCATTACCCCTAGTTCACAATGTATTCTACATCTCACAGTTGAGAAATTATGTAGCAGATCCTTCTCATGTATTGCATGCATGGCAGTTTCAGTTTGAGGAGGACATGACATATCAGGAACGACCAATCTGAATACTTGATGTCCGAGATAAATAGCTAAAGAGAGGACAATAAAGCATGTCTTGGTTCAGTGGAGTAACAACAGTGAGAAAGAAGTCGCATGAGAATTCAAGAAAGATATGCAACAGCTTTACCCTGATTTACCTTTTAACTCAAATATATAGCAAGTTTTGAGGACAAAACTTTTGCAAGGAGAGAAGAATGTAAAATACAGATCTCACCCTCTCACTTGGGGTGTGTGGGAGGGGCAGCCACGCTAAGCGCGTGGAGAGACAATGCAACGTAGGATTACATTATTGGATTTTTATTTTATTTCAATGATTTGTATGAATCATG
Source organism: Pouteria campechiana (assembly GCA_036873735.1). Classification (NCBI taxonomy): domain Eukaryota; kingdom Viridiplantae; phylum Streptophyta; class Magnoliopsida; order Ericales; family Sapotaceae; genus Pouteria; species Pouteria campechiana. The sequence continues at coordinate 13,035 of JAYJMB010056183.1, read as the reverse complement.
TATAGATCCATGCATGCTTTTCTCCCCTATTGCAAATTGAGAAAGAGAAAGGAAAGAGGAGAAAAGGTTATGCTGCTGTAGAGATATTGTTGTTGTGGAAGCATCGAGATCAAGAAGAAAAATCTATCCGAAAACCTTCGTGGGTCGTCATAGAGCTAAGTTGATAGATTGAACCCTTTAACTTGCATAATTTTTAGATTCATAAAATCATTTATTCATGTTGTGGTTTACAAGATTTTGAGTGGTATGGATGACATTATATGCAAGTAGGATGCTAGAAATAAGGGGATGAATAAAAGAAAATAGTAAATGCCAGACGGACGGAAAAATGAGTTTAATTTCCAAGAAAATAAATCATTAATTATTGGATAATTTGCAAGGTTTGGATTAGTGATCTGACCCATCTATTATGTTTGCCATATATGCATTTAGCTTCCATGTAAATTTCATGAATTTTGAATGAGAAATAATTAGTAATTTTTAATGTAAATGATATGTATGTTAGAAATGCACCAATATTTATTTCTTGCAATTGTAAAAATTTCATATTGAATATTGGGCTTAAATTGAAGCTTTCGTCAATTAATGCATATCCCATGGCTAGGATTCATGAAATAATATATGTATATGGAGATATGGATAAAATAAAGAAATTCAAAAATTCTTGAAAAACTTACCAAAAATCCTTTAAAACTTTGTGTGAACATAGTTCACGTAAATTGGATTTTTAGGTTTTCAATTATAGGTGATTTTTATAATATTTGAACCGTTTCATATGTTCTAAATAATGTTATTAGGTTATGGTAGAAATTTGAGATTGAAATGATTTCATTTGATTAATTAAATCTAATGAAATGCAAAAATTAACAAAATCATTAAAACTTAAATTTTTGGGCCATAAATCATTTATAGACCCCAATGAATGATTAGAGTATGTTTCTTAATCATACATAATAGATTTTCCTGATTTTTGAAATTCAAAAATGTAAGGAATCCAGATTTTTGAAAAAAATCCATCCATTTGTAAGGGACGCAAGTCCCTATGTGAAATGTTATGTCAGCAAATGCTTCCTGAGAAAATATTCGAGCCAAAAAAGCAAGCCCAGCTCGCCAGACAAGCTCTAGCCACCTCTAGGCTGGACTAGCTCTCGCACAGGCTAGGCCAGAGCCCAACGTCAGTGGGCTCCAGCCCAGCAAGGCCAGCTAAGTGGAGCCTAGGCAGAGAACCAAGGGCATGCCCAGGCACAGCCTAGGCACGCAAGCCCAGGCGAAGGAGCAACGGCGCTACGGTGGCATCATGCGACCGTACGAACGGACAGTCTAGATTGTTTTGGGCATATCTAGACCATCTGATCTCCAATTTGGCTGATCTTATAGTTGATTTTGGGGTTTTTGGATATTCTGAATCTAATGGAATGGTAAGATTGATCACTATATGACTAGATCATGAGTGATTGAATGGTCATATTTGTTTTGATGAGATATGAACCCCCATGAATTCCAAATTGGACAATTAAATGGTTGATCTTGAGGTGTTTGGACCTAATGGAAGATTTTCCAAAAGATGGCCAAATCATGTGAGATTGAATAGTCAAATTTGATTTATCGATTTCTAGACTCCATGATTACTAATCTAAATGATCAGGTAGTTAATCTTGATATTTTTGGACTTTATAAATCCAATGGAAGGGTCAAATTGTCCAAAAAGATGATCAGATCATGTGAGATTAAATGGTCAAATTAGATTTATCAATTTTTTGACCCCACAATTACTAATCTGAATGATCAGGTAGTTGATCTCAAGGTTTTTAGATGTTCTGGACCCAATGGAAGGATCATATCACCAAAATGATGGCTAGATCATGCATTTTGATTGGATTGTTATGAAAGAAGGGGAGTTATTATGTGAATTGATATGTGATTCACTAATCTAGACTAGTTATAGTTTAAGATAGATTTACTATCCAATAAATTACATGTGCTTGATTGTGCCGCCAGTTGAGTTTAGCTACCTTTTTAGTGGGTTGGCTCAAGTGGCCTGGAGTACATCAGAAGGACATTGGATTACTTTGTCCGTGACACTACCAATTGAGCGTCGGTTGAGCTGTCCTACATATGGGCTAACCCGGGTGGCCTGGAATGTACGATATTAGATTAAATTTGCATATTGCCAATAGAGTTGCCTTATCAGGCTGGCCTGGAATATGATTTGTATATTGCTAATACAGCTGTCTTATTAGGCTGGTTTGGAATTTGATTTGTAAATTGCCAATGGAGTTGGCTTATTAGGCTGGCTTGGAATATGACATGTACTGATAGTGGCATATGATATAGATTGTTTATGATATATGTGTTATTTGCATTTATCCTACTTACTGAGTTATGACTCACCCCTTCTTAATTTATTTTTTTCAAAAAATACAACATGGGGAATGCATTAGTTTGTCGTGCAAGAGAGGTAGATGATGAATGTCATTCCAAATATTTGTTTAAAGAAATTTTTGTCTATTGATATATAAGACTAGTATTGTAGAATGGATAGGTGACGTTATTTATCATAATTTTTTTTATTTGTGGTTATTTATGTGATTGTATATATCTTAAGTGCGATAGATCTAGGGAGAATTCACCCTTGGTTTAAAATAACATTTATTTATACCATTTTTGGGTCGGGCCATGACAGTCCTAATCCTGACCCTCCAAAATAAGCTTATAAACTAATGATGGCCCTACCCTGTAAGCAAAATTAGATAAACCATGGTACTCGGGAGAGAGAGGTGATACTCGGCCCTTGAAAACTAGCACAGGATTGCATACAAATCTTAAATCCAGACAATCTAGTAGGAGCTAGTTCACACCTCCCTTCAAGTCAAGAACCATTAGCTGCCTGCGTTCAACAGACATCAGGAGACTCCCGAGCAAAAAAAAATAGAAAATAAAAAAATAAAAATGTTCATATAAAAATCTCCCATCTCCACCTTCTCCCCCTTCTTATATTCTTAACTCTGAATGCAATCTTCAATTTGAATGAAAAAAATCAAAGGCATTCCGACTAGTTTGATTCATCAGCGAGGCAGTGGAGAAAGCTAAAGGAGCCAAATTAGCTGCATCCATCATTAGTTGTACATACACATTCATCAAACCGCTTGCCACTCGTGGCGCCCCATTTTACCCATCTACCAAGTTTGCTCGGTCTTTGAGCTATTTAGCTCTTGGGGCCAGATCCCATACAACATATTCTACTTTAGTTAAAGAAGAACATAAATTTGGACCATTGGATTCTAGACTTGTGGTGGATTTGGGGTCAACTGTTCAAAGGGCAAGAAGTAAATCCAAGATGCAAGTAGAGGGGCTATCTCACGTGTCTAATCTTAGAACCTCCCCTTTTGTGCTTCCAACCTCTTCCCAAACAGTCCGACCTTAGATTTCTTCTCAAACTCCAATCTCGCCATGGTTTTTGACACATCACCAGTGGCAGCAAGGTGACAACAATAGTAAGAAGAAAACCCCTTTGGCTCTCTGGTAGTGAAGAGGAAAACCCTTCTATCGACGATACTAACAGTCCTAAATCCATCTTCTCTTTGATCTCCGGCTATCCTCGATGGTTTCAATTGCGTCTTTGCTAGTAGGGGGCTGTTTCGCGTGTCTAATCCCAAAAATACCTTCTATTTTAGGATTTTGCTTACATCTACTTTCGAGGTGTGCGATGATCCTCTTGAACATCTCTAGAAAGAGGAGTATTGGGGCAATGTTAACCTAATTGGTATGCCTTCTCTTCTTTTAGCATTTAATTTTTTGTTAGTTCTTCATAGAATTATAGATGTCCTTGTTTACTTTGTGTTGATAATCAGAATATGCGATGAAGTTGTACTCAGGCTGGATTGCCAAAGAAATTAATGAGTGCCTGCCTGTGCATTAATTGATTTTCCTTTGTTGACAGTTTTACTGTGTTTCCAATAATTTGACATCATTCATAATGTTTCTGTCCATGGAGGAACACCATCAACACGATATTTTCTATTATATTGGCATTTCAATGTAAGTACCATCTTATTTTGATATCTCCATTGGAATAAAATATTGGCAAAATTAGATCCTTTCGTAGAGCCATTGACCACAACATTTGAGTTCTTGTAATTTATATTACACATTAATTCTAGAGTTTTTATATTGCATACCATTCTTGTGTGCTTTAGAAGTTGGCAGAAAAGATTCTACAATTTTTTTATTGTTGGTTTCCCCTTTCTTTCTTTCTTTTGTTATTTTTCTCTTTTTGTGGTCCACCATGAACAAGTAGTCATAGTTAAGATTCTTGTATTAAAAACTAAATTCGATGTTGCTAGTAGTCATGATTTTTGATATTTGATACTTATTAGAGATTTTGAATATTTTATAGGAGTGAGGAGTTGCGATGATGAGGGAAAGCGTGTTGCCGAGACTATGATGTTTGATTACCACAGGCAGCATGGCATAGGTAAAGATGTCTCCTGATTTTTTTGTAAAAAATAAAATAAACTAAAAGATGGCACTCCTTCAGCCATGTCATTTATAAAATAATTTATCTCTTTTGATGCATTTTAAGAACCTCTTGATGTAAGCATCTATAATGGTACATGAAAAACATAGCATTAATAATCATGTTTCTGATATTTTTGTACTATCCTGTACCAAAAATTCGCATTGCGAGGATCTTCAATGCTTATGGCCCATGCATGAATATTGATGATGGGCGAGTTGTCAGCAATTTCATAGCTCAAGCACTACAGTGAATTTCTTTATTTTTTGTTTGTTTAAGGTATAATAAGGGAAAACGATGCTAGCAAAGACATCACAAAATAATGTGTAAGTTTCAAATAAGAAGGATCCTTTCATCTGTATACATCAATCCATTTACATCTTCTTCCACATGGTTAGTTATCTCTCAGTTTCACCCATAAAGGAACGATAACATTGTTGATGGATGCAATTACAGTATTAATTAGACAATGTTTATGTGTTCCTTTTGAAAGTCTCTAGCCCAATAAATTTCTTGGAAGATCATGTAACTGTTTTCAAGAGTCTTTTCTTTATTGCTTACTTTTTTTAAAAAAAATATTGTTCTGATGTGTCATTCCTATATTGTAGCATTGACCCTTGATCTGGAAACTAGCCATTCTAATTTGTTTGATATAATTTAATGTCATCATTGTTTGGTTCTGACTTTTTACAGGGGTCAACCATTGACAGTTCAAGCTCCAGGGACACAAACCTACAGTTTCTGTTATGTTTCTGACATCACATGTTGTTGATTTTCCCTTCTCTCGGACTTTTACAATGGAGATTGAGTTTGAGTTGAATTATACTAGCCTTTGTCACCAACATCTTTCTTTTCTATTCTTTTCCTTGTTTTCAAAAGGTTGATGGCCTGATCAAGCTAATGGAAGGAGAAAACACTAGCCCTGTTAACATTGGGAACCTTGGTTGGTTTCCAGTCCAACCTGCAAAATTCCTAGTTTGTTCGTTTTTGTTATCTTTGTAGAATATTCAGATTTAGACTCTTATAAATGCATGTCAATTGTGTCATGAAGGTGAATTCACAATGATGGAACTTGCTAAGACAATGAAGGAGGCTAGGATTTTATTCTTATTTAGCATGATGTTGTTATTCTCATCTAGCTTTATTTCCTATAGCTGATTTTTTTTTTTTTTTTTGCTGTGGAAATCATATTCCTATCTGCAAAATGCAGTTAATTGATCCATTTGTTACAATCAAGATTATGGAGAACATTCCAAATGATCCATGCCAAAGGAAGACATTACAAAAGCCAGGGAATTGCTAAGATGGGCACCTACTATCACATTGTGAGAGGGCCTTCCTCTCATGGAACAAGACTTCAGGGACCGACTTGGAGTCCCAAAGAAGTGAGGAATGCCCTTCAATGGTTGTCGTAGTTTTTCTGCCTGTATGTTCCATAGTTTACCACCCCTTTATTCGAATAAGAGTGTGATAGTGTGTTTTTGTTTATGGTGTTTGGAGTTTATTCTTCTTTTTTTTTTTTGTTGCCCTTGGAGGCTTGGTTTTTGAAGTTATTATATTTCAATTAATAGCTGGAATCAAAAGATTTTGCACTATAGATTGTCATAAAATCCCACCAGCCTTAATGACTTGGAAATTGCCACTTCAGTCTTCATGAATTTGTGATGCATTTGGCCCACTTAGATGAATCATTTAATTGGTGTAAAAGCCCTACAGTCTATTTTTCTTATTAGTTTTCTGTAGTAATTGATCATTCTAGGTTGCCTGATCATTAGACCAACAGATACTCTAGTTGCGATGCATCGAGTATAAGCCATTTTGCATTCCAGTGATGAACTAACAATGCATCTGCAACCCATTCTTATCCTGCCTTGCTTTGCTTCAAGGACTAAGATCTGATTCCAAAATCCAGGTCATGATCAGCTTCATTTCCATGCCAAAGTAGCTGCATCAGTATGGTTAAGTGAGCTTGGAATTTTCATATTAGCTTCAACTAATATCTAGCTTTAAACGGAAGCCTAGCTTCACTTAATGCATAGGCAAACCCGCCCCTGCATCTAGACTGCACGGATAATAAGTCGAGGCAAAGAACAAATAGCTCTAAAGCATCGCCTACATTGTTAGACTTTCTTGGTAGTTTGGGTTATTTGGAATAATACTTTGCTAGCCACCTTAGATACTAATTCCAAATTAGAGTTATTTGCTGAAGGTCCAGATCTGAAGTTGGGTGATCAATTTTGTTTGTGGATTAGATCTCAATAAGCAGCAATTTTGGCAGATGAGCACAAAATTTTAGTTGATTGTTGTTGGGTGATGCATTTGAATATTTCCACCATCTGTATCTTTGTAAAAGAGTTTCAGAAAATGGCTAGAATTTGTAATACTCTTTTGAGAGGGTGCACCCAAACATGCTTGTGAGCCATTTCTATGTCTGAGGTAGGCAAATCCTAACTTAGTCAGGAGCATAGAGCTGTCAATGGAGCCCAGGCAAAACCTTCTAAGTGCTAAAAAGAAGAGAGAGTCAAGCTCAAGTAATCAAAACTCATCATATTGTTTGAAAATGCCTTTTTACATAATGAGGCTTATTAAAATTTTAAAGTGAAATAATTTTTAATAATTTGACTAAATAAATATTTTCAATGGTTATAGAATCATTTTAAAAATATTTTTAAAAAAGAGACCTGGTACTATTGAATCTTTCGGCTTGATAGGCTTGCTCGTTAGACAGGCCAATAGTCTTAACAGGTCTGCTCGTTAGACGGGTCAATGGTCTTACGAGCCTGCTCATTAGACGTCGTTAGACGAAGTTAACTGAATTTTCTAGGCCGCAACTTTCTAACGGGCCTGAAAATTAGAACCCATTAGACGACATTAGCTGAGAGTAGAGCCCATCCATAGAGCACATTATTTCTATTAAAGCCTATTAACTTCCATTAAACGTCGTTAACTGATATTAAAGCCCATTACTTTAGCTTATAAACTCTTGTTAGATGCTATTAAATGTCACTAAATGGTATTAAATGTCATTAAATATTATTTATATTAATTTCTGTTAAACTTCATTAAACATTATTATTTTTTGATAGATCCCATTAACTATCATAAACTCTAGTTAAACAACATTAAAAAGAATTAAAAGGAATTAAACCATATTAAATAATATTAAACAACATTAAAAATTATTTTTTGAATTTCAAATATCATTTTTGTCAGCTAATAATTTATAAATATTATATAAAATTATTTATAATTGAATATTATAATAAATAATTTTATTAAATATAGCTTTTAGTAATTAAAATTGGTATAATATTTTATAAATATTTTGGGCCCAATTTATATGGAACCCATAGCCCATTAAACGCTATTAAACGGTATTAAATGTAGGTAAAGCTCATTCATTTCTATTGAAGCCCATTAGACAGGCCCATTAAAGTCTAACAAAAGCCTATTAAATTATATTAAGTTGTATTAAACTACATTAAACTGAATTAAACCTGATTAAATGTACATATAATATTCAATAAAAAATCTAAAAAATACATAAAATTATATTTTTTAAATTAATGATTATTAAATATTTAGGGAAGGTTAAATCTAACAATTTATGTCATAAAAATAAAAAAACTCTTTTTTAATGCATTATCTTATGATAATAACTAATTTTTTCTAATAAATAAAAAGTTTTATTAATAACATTTTTTTCAAACATATGTATAATTTAATAATCTATAACTTAGACCAAAGTGATTGTAATTTTAAGCACTTTAAATATAATATTTATTATCCATTACATATATAATCTCATATAACTAAAATCCTACTCTTAACATAAAATGATAACTATGCCCCTTGTTCTATTTTAACTAAAATAAAATGCGTTCTATTGGATCTTTCCTCTTTAGCTCTTTCCATGTGTGTTATCTTAGACAACGTTTTGGCAATATTTGGTGGGACTATGGGAGGGCCAACAAAAAGGACCGGGGATGCCATTTTTGTCATGGAACATTGCTTGGGAAAAATCTATGTGAAGGATGAAAAAGGATTTTTACTCTTCTAATGTCTGTGAGGTGCGGGAAGGAGAAGCTACTAACCTATTTTTTTGGGGGCATTTTAATTCAGTTACAAAATAATAGAAAAAGAAGGAAAAAGGCCAATAGAACGCATTCTATTTTAATTAAAATAGAATAAAGGGCATTGTTGTCATTTAAAGTTGAATGTATGATTTTAGTCATATGAGAGTACATATTTAATTGATAGTAGATATCATATTTGGAGTGATTATATTTATGATCACTTCTGTCTAAGCTATAGCTAATTAAATTTTACATATGTTTAACAAAAATGCTATTCATTAAAATTTTTATTTATCACAAAATAAAAATTTTTAGTTGTTATCATAAGAGAATGCATTTGAAAAGAAATTTTATTGATTTTAATGACATAAATTATTAGATTTAACCTTCTTTAACTATTTAATAATTATTAATTTAAAAAGAAAAATTTCATGTATTTTTTAAAAAAATTTAACTATTATTATATACATGTTTAATCAGGTTTAATGAGGTTTAATGGTATTTAATGTCAATTAATAACATCTAAGAGGCTTTTGTTAGACTTTAACGGGCTTTAAAAAGCCCATCTAACAAGCTTTAATAAAAACTAATGGACTTTAACAGTGTTTGATAATATTTAATAAAGTTTAATAGGCTCTGGACCCCATTCAAATTGAGCCTAAATAAATATAAAATATATTTAAGGTAATTATAATAACTACAATCTATATTAAATAAAATATTTTTTCACAATATTCATTTCTAAATAATTATACACAATATTTACAAATATTAATTGACAGAAATTCCAGTCTTTTTAATAATGTCTAATGACCTTTAATGGACTTTAACACTATCTAATGCAATCTAATGAGAGTTCATAAGGTTTAATAACGTTTAATATCAGTTAATAGCATCTAACAGGCTTTTTGTTAGACTTTAACAGGCTTTATCAGGCCCATCTAACGAGCTTTAATAGAAATTAATGGATTTTAACAGCATTTAATGACGTTTAATGGGCTCTAGCCCCATTCAAACTAGACCTGAATAAATATAAAATATATTTAAGCCAATTCTAATAAGTAAAATATATATTTAATAAAATATTTTATCATAATATTCATTTCTAAATAATTATACATAATATTTACAAATATTAGTTGAAAAAAATGACATTTGAGTCTTTTTAACAATGTCTAATGATATTTAATGGGCTTTAACACTGTTTAACGTTGGTTAATAATCTAATGGAATCTAATTAGAGTTAATGAGGTTTAATGATATTTAATAGAATTTAATGATGTCTAATAGCATCTAATGAGGTTTAATTTTGGCTAATTTTCAGGCCCATTTGAAACTTGCGGCCCACCAATATTCCAGAAAAACCCAGTTAAAGACATCTAACAGTGTCTCATGAGGTCTAATTCCAGGTAATTTTTAAGCCCGTTTGAGACTTGTGGCCCACCAATATTATAGCAGAGAAAATGTTAAGCATGATAATTGGATAACATCATCTTTGATGAGCTTCAAATCAGAAAAGATCCACTAAGATTGTGGTACAAGATGAGATCATTATTTATTTAAAAAATATAATGACACTGGGCCGCATTGTTTTAAAACATATATTTTAACAACTTTTTACCTTTATTTCTTACATAAATGATAAGCGTACCTAAATTGTTGGGTTACAATTTTAGTTCTAAAGTATAAAAAAATAAATAATTTAAATTTTATCATCGAAATATGCATCTGAAGCATAAAAATATAAATGATTTAAATTTGATCAATGAAATATGTAGAACCAATTTCATATCTAGGTGTGCTTTAACCAAATTCAATTCTTTGTCCCCAAACACACCAGTTAAAAAACGCTGGTGCATGCGTCCCAAATTTTACGATGTGGGTGCATAGTGAACACACAAACTCGTGGAATTTGCGGAGAATCATGCTCAGCTAATCATGAGTGCTTTGGATGTAACATGAAATCAATGCTGACGTAACATGCTACTTTTGAGATGGCTCTGCTACTTTTCCATTGGTTTGACCCACCGACGATATACTTATGCTTTGTACAATAGTTCGGCTTTTAGCTTCCACGATGCTTGATCTTCGATTTTGAGCGACTACAGAGTGTAAGCACAGGCATTCCCTTGTGCTTGGATTGGAAAGGTGTTGTTTAGTAGCCATAAAACTGTATGTTGTTATTGTTAGTATGCAATCTGGTTTACGTTTCCTTACGTTGGTGGGTAAAGGACAAAATGCAATTTCCTTGTGAGAATGCTAAGGACCTGATTGGTGCACTTTCAGCAAGAGAGGCTAACACCCCTTTGATGCCAAAACCAACATACCAACCTATTTAGTTTTTTCCTTTATTTTTTTCCTTCTTGCATATGTTTGATTTGATTATCTCAGTTTGTTAGTGCCTACTTCATCATGTTTGTAGATAATTCATCCAAATGCACAACGTGGATGGGAGTAAGGCTTCAAATGCCCATGATATCATGCATTCAGATTGGTTCATTGAGGTTGAATGAATGAATGAATGGGTGGGTCACTTTTGGTGGAACTAATCTTTCTGTATGAATCTTGGTTTATGCTGTGAAATTGAAATGGTCGTTTTTTGTTTGAGAGATGGTTGCATTGTCCACGAACCATGGTGTGCCAAGGTTATATTCCAAGGTTTGATTGATGGACCTTGGTGTGCCAAGATTATGTTCCAGGTGTAATAAACTCACTTACCGACCTATCTTTTAGAAAACCTGCACCATGTTTGGTCAATGGATGAACTTCAATGCACTAAACCTATCAACTGAAGTTCTATTGATGAGTTTGGCATGCCAAAGTTCTAAAACTTGATCGACTAAGCTTATAGTTGACAGGGACAAGGATAACACTAGTACAGGTTCAAACATGTGGATTGAGGCATTTGCAGATCCAATTCAAATTCTTATGGGTCAGTTACAAGAGCTTGTGCAAAGAAGTTCAAACAAGCACCTAACAACTTGATTTAGGCAATATGGGATCAAGCAAACTCATAGAGGCTTATAAAAAATATCGAACATGGTACTTAAGGCTGGAATTCCATAATTCAAGTCTTGGAATAATCCAAAAAAAATTCTCAAGCAATTAGGCACGGGTTGAAGCTTATTCAAGCTATTCTCCTTATTCGTATATTTTCTTGATTTAAGGCGATAAGTGGCATGATAACTTAGCCATTTATCTTCAATTTTTCTAGTTTCCATATTTGAATTAAAAAATACATGTTTCTTTCCTTTTTCAAAACTGATTATAAGGTTTGTATGATGCATATAAGGCTGGAAATAAGAGATTTAATATGTTTGATTTTGTTAAGTATTAAGCTTATATTAGGCATTTTCAAGGAATGAAAAAAGGATAGAATATTGTTATTTAGAAAAGTGAGAATATTCTCTTTGCTTCTTTTAGAACTCTTTGAACTTATCAGATTTCTATAGCGTTCAAACCTTCGACTTATCAATCAGCCTTTTCGCAGCTGATTATGGCGTCATCACATACCAAGGTTCTTGCTTCAGTATAAGCAATGAGTTAAGGTTCCATTCCAATCCTTTCTTAGAGAGACGATTAGGGGATAATCTTATATGGGTTTCATCACAAAGTTGGCGTGGTTCGTATCAATAGTGCTTGTATAAAATGGTTTCCAATCTTCAAAAAACCCTACAAATTTTATTCTTTGGACAAATATATGTTTACTACTATAGCCCTTTGGTCATTCTTCACTTATTAATTTTTTCTTCATTTGCACTTAATCCATCACACTTTTAAAACCAAAACATATTAGATACATTGAATTTATTTTCACAAGGTTGGATGGATGTGACCTATGTGAAGATGGATGTGACCAGCTATGATAGTGTGCTGAGTGAAGCTAACTTTTAAACATATACGTAAGCTGAAAACAAGAGATGCAATAAAGGTAAATCATAGATGCCTGAATAAATTGGAAAATGCAAAGTCAATGAAGGTATGCCTATGGTTTAGTTGAAACTTTGTCTCATATACACACGGTTAATTGTATATGCTCAATCTCACAAAACATACAAACACAAGGACAAAACCACATTCATTTTCCTATCTTTCCCTTTGCTTTTGAGGCCATCACTCTTACTTGCTTCTAGAGCTCATTATCTAAATGACCTATAATGTATGTTGCATATCGATGCCTCCACATTCCGATGTCTATTTGTTCAAGGAGTTAATACAAAAATAGTTAGCATATTCAGCTATGGCAAGAAGAAGAGACAATCTGATCTAAAAGAGAAGGAATTACTGGATTATACTTCGCAAAGCCATTTCTTCTAAAGCATCGTATATTGTTGATAGTGTAGATTCCACAATCCATGCTACACATATATTTGGTACAGATTAGCCCGTTATTTTGAAACAACTCAATCCCTTAGATGTTATTAAAATGCAATCATGCTTGCA
>JAYJMB010056172.1:0-27661 GCA_036873735.1 Pouteria campechiana | reverse complement strand
TTTGGGGTTACCAGATCCCATCGGCATGCGGAGCTCGCACGGTTTTGCTTATTTGGGCCAACTCTTCTAGCCCCAAAAGACAAAACCCTATGAGCTCTATGTGCCAGTAGGATCTGGTGGACCCAAAGTGGACAATACTTCATATTGACTAGAGTTGAGGGTGTTACAAATGGTATCAGTTGGTAAGAGAGTTGATTTTGAAACCAATATGACTTTAGATCAAGGGTTCGAGTGTGAACTATGGTAAGTCATTGGGAGGTGTTTTTTGAGTTAGAAGAGTTGACCCAAATGGGCAACGGTGCATATTTTGCATGTCAGTAGGATCTGGTGGGCTCAAAACGGACAATACTTTACTATATCTATTTTTTTTGTAGCCGGACTATTTATTGAAGAAATTTTTTCATTTTTAGTTCTCAAAATCTAAAAAATCAAAACCTAAAATAACCAAAATCGATGTAAGGTTTTTAGCATAAAAATTTAAAAATTTGAAAGAATAAAATAGAATAGAAGCAAAAGATTGGCAAAAAAATTTTGCATTTACATAAATTCAAAACTAAAAACAAAGTCAAAAATAAAAAAATATTAAAATTGAAAGAAATTTAAAATTATTTAGAATGATTTTAAATTTATTGATAATTACCTATAATTGCTTAGTTTGACTCTGAATAACTTTAGGTGATTTGACATAATTTGAAAATATATGTAAATGATTTTCAAAATATTTTAATGATTTGAAAAGACTTGGATAATATTTGACATTATGCATTAATTTTTTTCAAATCACTTGGAATAATTTGGGAATATATTTAGAATAATTTTGAATTTTTAGAAATGAGATAAAACATATTTGGGATGGTTTAAAGTTATTTACAATTATATGAAATATATTTAGAGTTATTTAAATGATTTAAAAAATTTTCAATTTAAAATTTGCCCAAAGAAATTATGTTTAGAGAAAAATAATTTATCTAAGCAAATATATAATTTTGCAAAATTTTGGGAATTGATCTATAATTTTCAAATTCATAAGAGCAAGTATATTATTTTGCAAAATTTGAAGGTATAATATACAATAACTCAAGAAAGAAAAGATGAAATTTGTGGCATGCTGCTCTATATTCACCAATAAGTATTTTATTGGCGTGGGCTGCACAACTATCCGAATAAAATGGTTTTGGATATTCTAGTTAAAGTGATAATCATAAATAAAATGGTTGTAAAATTACTGTAATATTTTTTAAATTTATCATTATTTATCTTGAAGCTTTGTGAAAAATTATTCTTTTACTTCAGCCAAAAGTCAGCCATATTTGCAATGCATCTCCCCAATAAAGGTCATATATCTCTCAAACAAACAAAAAAAAAAAAAAACCAATAAATTTATCTCTATCAATGAAACAAACATTGGTCTTATAGCTAGCCATTCGTGTTGCTACTTGCTAGATAATTTTTTCTTCCTAAAAATGCATTTAGCAAGAAAGTCAGCAAGAAAATGAATGCGGGCGACGCGATGTGGATATCTCACCAAGAAAAGTCAGCATGACATTGACCCTTTACTGTTTTTTTTATATGCATGGGAGAGCCGGTCGGGCCGGGGAAACTTCAGAATTCAATGTATCAGGTTAGTTCATTTATAGGATTTAAACTATACATCTGTCCGTTTGTCTGTCAGACCCATTTCTTCTCATTTCTTTCACGCACGCTAGATACATGCAAACGTCATTTCCTCAACCATCCCGTCTCCAGGATGCAGTTGGCCGTATGTAGATGCCATAGGCCCACGTTTTGCAATAGCCACATACATCTCAGGCAGTCAGACATCTTATACAATACATGCATAATCTAAGTAGAAAAAATGAGGTGTGATTGTTGGATGGATTCAAATTGACGAGGGAAACGAAAATCGCATTTAATGTATGTATGTGGTTAACACGAGGCAGCCACATGCAGGTGCAACAGAACGTGACATCATTTATTGGCCGCTTGGGAGGGTGGCCGTACGTGTTATCCACCGGTGAGCATCTCTGTGTTGCAATTAACATTGGATAATTATTCAATACTGAACATGATCTATACAACTGCTTAGGTACTCGTCGTCTATTTTATGCATGTATATACACGTGTATGTACCTCTGAGAAGAGCAGTGGCGATCAAGATAGACATACAATGACAAAAAATAAGGTTTATTACAAATTAGTGCGCAACTTTTCATAACAATCTTAAATTGGTGCGCAACATTTGGTTTTTTTTAAATTTATGTGCAAGTTTTATATCCCAATTTTAAATTGGTGCCCAACTTTACCGGACGTTGTCGGACACCAGGATTTGACAAAACTACCACCTGCTAAATTACAAATTTCCTTCCAATCCACCATTGCCAACTTAAGTAAGGATGATAAAGAGAGGCATTGCGAGCCGGGCAAGCATAGGCAACAGCTTGCCTCCCATGGATCCCACCATCTAAAGTAGGCTCCCTAGAGATTTGTTGAAGCGCATTTTAGCACTCCTCCCTCTCAAGATGTTGTTGGCCTTGTGATGCACCTCAAGTACTCCCTCCTTGTCCGCCCCACCTTCCTTTCCTATACCAAAGCCCACCTCTCCTCCTCCTTCCTCCTCTCCCATCCTCAATCTCACCCTCTCTTTCCCCTCTGTGACGCCTCGCTTGATATCTAGCCCTCCCCCTCCCCCTCTCTTTCCCCTCTATGACACCTCACTTGATATCTAGCCCTCCCCCTCACCCTCTCTTTCCCTGTCAGTGCCTCTCCTCCTCAACTCATCTCCACCTTTGGCGGCCTCCTTTGCTTTGCCCTCCCTAATTCCTTCCTTGTTTAGTATTGGATTTTGATGCAGTCCTCAAAATGGTGACTATCGCTCACCTTTGAAGCTGAGGGAAGAGGAGAAGGGGACGAAGAAGGCCTTAGCTTGGTCCGGTTCCGAGACCCGAATAGCCTACATCTCTGCGTTAGCAGTAGCGTCGAACTGAAAATTGGTCAACAAATCAGTTGGGGTTATTTTCGTTAGCAAAAACTCGATTTCGAGTGTCCGATGATGGCCGGTGAGGCTGGGCACTAATTTGGAATTTGGATATAAAATTTGGGCATAGATTTAGAAAAACTTAAACGTTGGGCACCAATTTGGGATTGTCATAAAAAATTACCTACCAATTTGGAATAAATTATTGATGCAAAATATATGTCAAATCAAATTTTGAAATGGGTTTTCATTGAATCTAATTCAGGGGAAACGGTTTTCCTACTCTTCCTTTCCTGTCGTTTTCTATGCAACCTTGTAAAGAGCTGTGGTGGTTGGTTTCGGTCGGGGCTGTTAATGCCTTCGTTATCAGCCGGGTGGATATTGCGATCGTGTTTGGCTTTGGTATTTGGGCGACTGATTTTAATGGGGATATTTGTACTCGACTTTAACTTGTTCTGGTTCAAACTTCAAACAAATCGTTTCAACACCCACCGAACCACGGCAAGCGGCCAAGTGCATTATTTGGCCTCTTTAATTTGCGCTTTCGTTCTTTTATTCTATTTCGGGAGTTGCTTAAACTGGTCCGTCGGTTTTGGGATGAGTTGAAAAGACAGAGAAATAAATGGAAATTTTCTTTTAAAAAAAATGACAAGGAAATGATGCGATGGAATAAAGAATAATATTAATTGAAAATAAAATGATAAAAATAAAACAAATATGATTTCTGGGTGCAAAATAATAGGTAATAAATAGAATTATGGATTAATAATGAGTGAAACTAAAATTGTTATTGCATCAATTAAAAAAGAGTAAAAAAATAAAAAAAGGGTTTTTGTTGCTGAAGAGATGTTTCTTTGAACAATGAATGTATTATTCTTTTATAGACAAAAAAGGGATATGTGTGCGTGTGTGTGGGGACCTGCCCACGTTGTTTCCACCGTGGCTTGAGCGCAGGTTCACCCTGCGGAACCTCTCGCAGGTAAATCCGCGTCATTTAAAAATGGCCTTTTAGGATATTCCAAATAGCCTGTCCAACTTTAAATCAAAATTACAAATTGGCTTACGCTTGTACTGGTTGGTTGGATCGCTGTTTATGTTCATGTAAATAGCTAAATTTTATTATTATTTTTCCTTACGCTAACCGCTTACCTCATGCAGTTATTTAGTAGCAATTGGCAAGCAATGTTTGAGAAATCAATAACAGCAAATTTTTGAGCACCATACTTTCTTTCTTTCTTTTTAATTTTAATCCTAAGTTCGATCTCACCGTGGATTTTATTTTGTTTGATTGGGAGCGAATTTTGTAGAATTGCCTACTCACACTTCCCAGGTTTGTGCTGCCAACATGAACCCCACGCCCTCATGCCCCTGCGCTGCAATGACAACCTTCCTCTCTCTTTCCGTCTGCTCCCTGTCATGTCTCCTTCCATCTCATCCTCAGCTTCGTTCCGTTTGACAACTCCGAGACTCAATTCGAATGAAACTAGATGAAACGGTTGAGGATACAGTGCAGCTGAGGATTAGACATGGCAGTGGGTTGTTAGTTTTGAGAGATGGGTTGTCAGGAAAGGGGATTTCTTGCTACAATACGGGTATTTTGATCAAATTTTGTGGTTTTGAACCCCATAGGACAATCTATCATATTGTTATACCAAGCTTGACTGTACTAATGAAGAGTGATATGTAATTCTTTAGCTACAAAATTTCCCTAAAAAATTCAGCAACAGCTAGCCACTCGTCTAACAGATGGATGCTACGGTGGATGCATGCTCCCATTTACAAGCGGTCTACTAATTAATCCAACCTGCTGAGCATTGTGGAGGGTGTGGGTCAAAGTTTCATTAATTACAGCGTAGTTCTGTGCGCATGGCACGGCATGCGTTGGAGATCGACAGCACCCCATATTGCAATAAAAACTCCCAACGAACTCAGTCGGTTGACAAATGCAATATGCTTATAATTACAGACCAAGCATCTAATATATATAGATGCATGCATGCCATCTAATAACAATGGCACATTACACGATGACCATGCCACGGCTCACCTTGCCAATCATCCTCATCAATTTCTTGCTTCAAATGCTCGGCACCGATGCTTCCACCAAAGTCCCCGCGATTATCGTATTCGGGGACTCCTCCGTCGACGCCGGCAACAATAACCACATTTCCACGATAGCCAGGAGCAATTTCGAGCCCTATGGCCGTGACTTCATTGGCGGAAAGCCGACCGGCCGCTTCTGCAATGGTCGAATAGCCACCGATTACATCTCCGAGGCTTTCGGCCTGAAACC
Source organism: Pouteria campechiana (assembly GCA_036873735.1). Taxonomy (NCBI): domain Eukaryota; kingdom Viridiplantae; phylum Streptophyta; class Magnoliopsida; order Ericales; family Sapotaceae; genus Pouteria; species Pouteria campechiana. The sequence goes on along the minus strand of JAYJMB010056172.1, from coordinate 22,394 downwards.
AGCCGTACCTCCTTACTTGGATCCTTCCAACAGCATGGAGGACATGGTTCAAGGCGTCTGCTTCGCCTCCGCTGCCACGGGCTATGACAATGCCACTGCTGATGTGCTAGTAAGAAGTAGCTTCTGCAATTACTTATTAATTTGATTTTGTTGATTTTTAATTAACTAATGATTACATTTCATTTCATTTGTAGAATGTGATCCCGATGTGGAAGCAGTTGGAGTACTTCAAAGGCTATCAAACCAAAATGAGAAGCTACCTTGGTGTGGAGGAGGCTAACAAAAGGCTTAGTGAGGCAGTCTACATTATCAGCTTAGGAACCAATGATTTTGTTGAGAACTACTACGTGATGAATGGTAGATCGAGGCAGTACAGCATCGGAGCCTATCAAAATTTTCTCATTGCCATTGCCGAGAGGTTCACGAGGCAGCTGTACAAGCTGGGCGCCCGCAAGATATCGCTGGGTGGGATTCCCCCCATGGGCTGCATGCCATTAGAGAGGACCACCAACCTCATGTCCGGTGGGGGTTGTAGAGAAGACTACAACAAGGTCGCACGCCAGTTCAACGCCAAGCTCCGGGCATTGGCAGCTAAGCTCAGATCAGCAGCTCAGCTTCAAGGGATTGCAACTGTCCACACTAACATCTACGATATCGTCCTCCTAGCCATTAAAAAGCCATCCAACTTTGGTAAGACTCTCTCTCTCTCTCTCTCTCTCTCTCTCTCTCTCTCTCTCTCTCTCTCTGCTTCTTATTTTCATTCCACAATGATTTTTCATTCATTTATCTCTTTTTCATCCATTGGCTAGGATTCGAGAATGTGGAAGTGGGATGTTGCGCGACGGGATTGTTCGAGATGGGCTATATGTGTGACCGGAGGAATCCTTTCACATGCACAGATGCAAGCAAATACGTGTTTTGGGATTCGTTCCACCCAACTCAAAGGATACATCAGATCATTGCCGAGGATGCCATGAAGACCAGCCTAGCTGAGTTTTTGTGAAATACTAAATATATATTTATATCCTCATCATCATGCATCTTTACTAGGAAGGGCAGTTTTACTACGTTTATGTGCACTGATGTTTCCGTGTACGTATTATTCAAGTGCGTGTCTTTATTTAAATTAAATGCGTGAGTGCTTGCTTGGTGGGGAATCACGTGGGCTCTATTAATTGAATGCAACCGTTTTTGCAGCCCCTGGGCAACTGCTTTCCTCTACATTGATTGAAGGCCAGCCGGCCGCTATTGACTGAATAGGCTGGACGCGTCTGCACAGAAAAGATTTATATCTAATAACGCATCTATATCGTCAAATTGCTTGGTAGAGTCGACTTCGAACTGCTACAAATCAACCAACATAAGAATTGCATGACCTCCTCCTCACACGGCAATAGCCACTTTATAATAACTTTTGTCATCCATTCCCATTAGCTTTACCTGGTAAATCCAATGCAACAATTGAAGGTGCGACATTGACACAAGTTTTTTGAGTTCTCTTGGACTCTATGAAAGCAACTTTCATCGAAAGAAATAGTATGATGTCCGCATTCCAGTTGCTTCCAAGGGGACAGCTCACAACGCTAACAGCACCATGCTCATCATCAGTTGGGCATACCAACATGGTGAGTTGGATACACAATTATGAGCAGCTCTTTAGACGTGTCTTGATCCATGATTCTAGCGTCTGCAATTCTTCATTGCTGATGAAATGACCCAGTTCTGGATATGCCTGAATTCGGAATTTGATCAGATTGTTGAGTGATGAAGGTGGAAATTAAAAATGGATGAAAATGAGTCAGATGTGGTCGATACCTTGAATTCACACTTTATTCCAGCTTGTTCTAGGAATGGAGGACCAGCGTGTCCTGCTTCAAACAGCACTGTTCTATCCGCAATGCCATGCGACCACAGGAATGGAGTCTGCATATATATAAATCAGTTCAGAAGATTTGATCTTCTTTCAGTTTAATGACAGTCTTCATTTTGTGGAATACTAAAGCCAATCCAAGGATAAACCATTGATTACTGATATTCTAGAGTGAAATTTGGCTGCAGCAAATATCATGAAATTTCACCATACCTCATACCAAATTCAGTCAATTGACCAATTTTTGAAAGACAGAACCAAAACCTACTAGTTTAATCATGGACACACATGTTTAGATTAACTGACATTAGCAATCTTCGTCAGAATTTACTATTAAATTTACATCAGCTGATGTCCAAAATTAACCCATGCCTCCATGGTTTACTTTCAGTTCCTTTTAAAAGTCTTCTTCACAGCTTTGCTGGATGTATATAGGCAGAGTTTAAGCCAGCTTCAGAGTCCAAGGCTGCAAAAGGTACTAAACTTCAATGGCTGTTATTCTCTCTCATGGGGAATGTGAGAAAGAGCTGGGCACTTGGAGGTGCACACCTTGATGCCTGTTCAATTTAGATCACCTCTCCTAAGTGTACATGCTTCAATTTAGGAAGGATTTAGACTTGCAATGTACTGCTTAACAATAGATTTAATCTGATAATGAAAATCAATATTAAATTAGGGAAAATTTCATATTAGACTACAACTTTGTTTTTCAATTTCATATCAACCTATAAAGTTTCAGTTCTTACTTATCACCTTTACAAAATTTAATCTTAATTTCACATATTCCTAAACTATCAAAAGACGTCTCTGAACATGACTAGGTGTAGCTAGACATCACCAACAAGTATTCATTTTTCTCTATATACCAAAAACAACCTTCAACCATTTAAGGACAGAGTGATAGGGGACTACACTTGTGCATGGATGACTTTTGAAAGACAGGAGAAGCAACAGCAATGTGAAGAGTAGAAACTAGAAAGAGCCACTGCCACTAACTTGCAGGTTTCTTGCATGAGTCCATGGACTTCATCAAGATGAACTCACTTCTTCTATCAAACAATCATATAGATTGGACGATGCATATTATATATTTTTCAAATCTGTGCACCTTGATCATTGATGGGAGGACCAGGGGCTGCTCTTGACCAAATGCACTAATCTATGATCAAATTATCAGAACTTGCAGGAATCAATAAAGAGTTATCTGACAATGCACACTGCAAGTTAGTCAAATTGCTGCAACTTTATAGCTGATCATGCAGATCAGTGGGCTGTTCTTGAGTAAAACCATAGACTTGATCAAGATGGAAGGCTCTGTTCTATGACTGGATAATCAAACTTAACCAAAAAAATCAACAAACCAGCAATTGAATGGTTTAAACTACATATTGTTCAAATCTGTGCACCTCAATCACTGGTCAGGTAAGTGAGAGACCATCAGTGCAAAACCTACTATTCTAAACAAGATAAACGTGTAAAATAATTTCTCTGACAATCAGATATGACAGAAGTACAAATGGTTAATCAGACAGTTCACACTGCATCTGCGTTGAATATGTGCACTTGATCACTAATCAGGGGATTTAGTAGCTGTTCTTGGCTAAAAATATTGCCATAAACAATATGAATGGATCAGGTCATTGATCATATGATTAGATCTAGCTATATTGGCGAATCAGTAGCAGATGCCTTTGATATACTTCAAACAAAATTCCTCAAAATCTGGCACCTATGATTGTGATCTGGCAAGCCACAGCCCTCTTTATGCAAGTTCAATGCTGTATATGTGATGAATGGCTCAGATAATTCACTGGATGGCCAGGTGGAGCTTAACACGTGCACTAAATATATCCTATCTTCTACATCAATGTCATCCAGCTCAGGTGCAGCAAAAGGAAAAGGTAAAGATTCTCAAAGAACACCTCTTACTCTCTTTCTTTTCTTTATTTTTTGTTTAATTTTTATTTAAAATTTTTTGTTTTGAGCAGATGGCAGCAAGAGACTGAAATGGGCATCTCATTACCAAAGGCATCTGATTGTGTGGCAGGGGACAAGGAAAGGGTATCTGATTGCTTAGGAAGGGGGAAGGAAAGGGCGTCTGACTAGATGGTTGAGGAGGATGAGCGGGCATCTGATTAGTAAGGGTGTCCAAATAGGCAGCAGGAGAGAACGAGTGGTCTATATGAAAATTTCCATAAATCTTGATGTGCTATAAGTAACAATTGAAACTTCGTAGCCTATTTTGAAATTGAGAGATAAATGCATCGGCTGATATGAAAATTTCCCTTTAAATTACTGGATAGGTAAGTTAGTTAATTTGGACATTAGAATTGACAGTCTTTTCTAGCCTAAACAAAACGTCACCATCATAGGCTGGATATCACTATTACAATCATGTGATATTCAACAAGGAAATGAAATAACCACGCAACTTCTTTCTGCTAACAAGGCATACATTCTTTACCTTTGGTGAAATGCGCTCAATGATTGATGAATTAAAAGGAACCCATCCGCTAAAGATTGCACCTCTATCTAGAGTTCTGTATTACACCTTCATCTAGAGTTCTATATCTATCTCACACCAAATTCAGCTAATTGAAAATTTTTTGAAAGACTTCCAAAACCTCCTAATTTAATGTAAGAAAGCTTGGTAAGATTAAAAAACAAAAAAAGAAAAAAGAAAATGACTCTGGAAGAAAGAAATAGATCATCTTAATAGAGGAAAACAAAAGGAAAGAAATTAAGGATTACTGTAGAAGAAGCGCAGAAATTTGAGAAACATTGAGAAGGAAAAGAAAAGAATTTGATGTCATTGCAATATGATGCAAAAGACTTCAATCCAAGAGGTGTGCATATCCACTTTCTTCAATTAATATCTCTTCCTTTAATGTTATTGCTTAACCTCAGGTTTCTCATGCTCAAATACTAAAATTTAATACCTTTCACAGCTAAGTTGGTCAAAAAAACAAATCAAATGAGCCACATGCTTAAATCATGGGGAATACATTCTACGAGAGACAATTCAACAATATAACATGGGGCAAAATTATCAATCTAGTATACTTCATGCTCCTAAGGAGAATTTAGCCTTAGTATTGGGATTCAAAATAAACTCATAGTTGACGTCATTGATGAAAGTTATGTGGAACCTATGGATGTATCAAATCAAGAATTAGATGTTATTGAAGATCCCGAAAGAAAATGCATTTACATGTGAGAACCAAAAGAACCTATTACTAGGAATGAGGAAAGTTGCTCAAAAATCAAATGTTATAAAAGATGAGACAAAAGAAAACAATAATATTGGGAATATTGGCAAAGTTATGGATGAAAAAGTTGATGATGATGTGAGTAATTCTATGAAGATTATTCTTATGGCACCAAAGAAAAAGTCAATATTGATTAATTTATCATTCAAATTTAAGAATTTTATATCTCAAGAGAAAAAGGAGTTCATGGCTACTAGAAGTATAGGAGAAGACTAAAAATATGAAGTTTGATTATTTGACATGGAGGCCTTCATCATTAGCTTTTGCCAAAGTGAAAGAAAGGACGCTACAAAATTGGAATATGATTGACTTCAGCTTCAAAACTCAAGGACAATTTTTTAAAAAAAATTGGGTAGAATGATGAAGAACACAATATGGGCTCTAAGACTAATGCATAAGATGTAATGATTATTTATTATTGAACAATTTCAGGGATATTTTACTTGGCGATTTTGTATATTTAACTATTTTATTTAGGGATTTGATTTATGCATCAAGTTGATTAAAATGGATAGATTATGTTAGTATTTTATTTTTTTATTTAGGGTTTTATTCGTACGCACTTAATTTAAAGTTTTATTTAATATAGAGATTTTCTATAAATAGGGTAGCATGTGTTAAGGCCTAGAGATCGGTCAAATCTAGTTGGTTTTTAGATTAACTTATTTTTGATATAATCTACATTTTCCTTAGATTATTTAATCTTCTGTGGTTTCTCCAAAAATCCTCTAAAGATTATTTTATCTTTCTTTTCAATTTCTAACTCTTTCTCTTAGTTTTTTTTCTTTATTTTCTCTCTTTTAAATCATGTTTAAAGTACATAAAATTCACAATATATAAAATATTAAATTATGAGTTTATCCTCTTTTTACCATAATTCAATAAAATATTATCATTGAATTTGAAATTCATGACATCCTTCTTTTATTTGGAATTCAGAACATGATTATTTTAAACTAATCTTTTTGTCATATTTTTCACTAAATAACATACAATTATTTTATTTCATTTCCACTTCATATTTTCCTTTTGCAACTAATTTTCTTTCCATGAAATTAAATATTCTCATATTTAATTTCTAAATATAATTATTTAATCTATAAATCTCCTTTTTAATCATTTAACCATCATCGTGCTTTACCAAAGCACATAAAAGTATTTCTAGAATTAAATCTAGCTATGAATTGAAAGTTCGAATATCTTGTCTTTTCTCTTCTATACTTTCCCCTAGTTCCATCTAGTGTTTCGAAAACCAGACTGGACCAATGGAACCGGCTAGGGCACCAATCTAGGTGAGGCCGACCGCTGGTTCCTTTAGCAAATTGTGTGAACCGTCGGAATTGGCCAGTTCAATCGGTAAACCAGGAACCGCTGGTCCACCAATTTCATTATTTTTTTAAATATAAAAAAATAAAAAATAAAATTTTAGAATTTCAACAAGCATAAAGGAGGAGGAAAGATTGGACTTTGAAGTGTTGAATCAAGCCAAGGTTTTAAATCCATTAAGGTTAGTAATTTCTTGTTACTACATTTTAATTATGCCATTTTGATTAATTTGATACCTACGTGATGAGTAATTTATCTTAGATTGTTTATTATGCATTTTAGGTAATATATATATATATATATATTTAAATATATTTTTATTTTTAAAAAAATAAACAAGTAAAATAATTATTGCATCATAATTATACCATGTTGATGTCACTGGTTCAAACTGGTTCGCTCCAACGGTTAAACTAGAACCGTACACTCAAACGGTTCAACCTCCGGTCCGGTTTTCTAAGCATTGGTTTCATCTACTTTCCCTAATCCTTTCTTCAATTCTTCTCTATTGGGAGGATTTACCTCTTTCTTCTAAAGTCTCCCTCCTTTTTATAATTTTTCTGCCCTACATCAGAGGTTGTACCTTCTTTGCTTCTGATGAAATGCGCTCGATGATCGATGAATTAAAAGGAACCCATCCGCTAAAGATTGAACCTCCACCTAGAGTTTTCGGATACAGCAAGACACTTGCTAAGGTTAAGGCACCTGCCAAATCAGATTAATCATGCATTTAAATGTTACACAATGGTCAAAGCAAATAATTTTGAATATCAATAACCAAGGAGTAAAAAAGAAAGGATTACCTCCTTGGCTAAATCCACAAACAAATATATTTTCAGGACTTGTGCCAGCAGCTACCTCCTTGTCTATCATGGCATGCACATTCTGAACAGCTCTAAGGACTCCTTTCTCATCTTTGGGAGATTCCTGATACAATTCACATTGCCGAAGCATCTGAGTGTGATCAATTCAATGCAGTAAATATGCAGATAATGGTGATGTCATTTGCTTTAGTTGTTTCAACTTTCAATTGCTGTAGGATGGGTCCAAGTTGCTATGTAAGTAATTTATTGAAATGGTTATGGATAGAACACTGATGAACGAGCTTGGGGCTGTGCCATATGGGTAAGCCCAGCTAACAGTGTCACTCCCTTAATCACTGGAGGGTCTTGTTTAAGGCCAGAAATAATTACATCTCCAAATCATGAATCAGATTTGTCAATTAAAATGTAGATGGATAAGAAGTATGTGAAACTCAATTTGAAAGATAAACTCTGTTGTGCATGAATTGTTGACAGCACCATGGACCCCAGGTTGGGTCATCAGATCATTCAACTGATAGCTTCCATGACACTGCAGACCAATGTCCAACTATATCCATTACCGGTGGATCCCAAACATCCACCTGATAGCATGGAATATGGATGATCACATACATAGGCAGAGATTGATGTGGAATTTATCAGGTGGTTAGAAACCTCCAACAACTGGAAAAGAAACTGAAGGAGGAAGATTTTTGGGATCTCTCTCATCCATTCAGGGTCCTGGACCCACCATATAAACATTGCTGATCATCAAAAATTCCACTCAACAAGAACATTATCCTTCTGAGAATCTTGTTTCAAAAACACATTTCCTAATCAATGCATAAACTTTTTCCCTGTATCATAACTTGAATTGTTGTTGATCATCAAACTCCACAAGCATATCATTCTTCTGAGAATCTTGATTCAAACTCTCTCTCTCTCTCCCCTTTACCTTTTTTTTTTTTAATTCAAGTAGTCCCACCTTCAACAACTTACTCTGAAGTCTGAACCAGAAATCAAAATAAACTTATTCTGAACAAGAATTTCAAAGAATCACTGCTAGATATCTAAAATAAACAAAAGACATATGCACATCCTGTTCAAAGTTAATTAAGCAGATAAGAATTTCAAACAATCACAGCTACTCAATAGATTGTGTTTATCAAAGAAGATATATTGGTACTTTGTATGCTTAGCATGATGTACAAATCACACCTTGGTGACATTCAAATAGGCAATAGCAGAGTCTGGAAATATGCATATACAACTCTAAAGCAATGAAAATGCAAACTCTGTGTATGACGTTAAGTTTAACTTACAGCAGTTATGGGTATCTCATAAATGTCAAACCATGAAGGCATTATGGCACCATCTGCAAGGAGAAATAAAAGGGTAATGAATCACATATTTAATCTTTCGTGGTATCATGATCATATAGTCTTGTCCAGAAACTTTTATCAGCTCTACTTCATGGATTTATAGGAAATTAAACTAACAATTGGGCATATAAATCAAGAGAGCAGAATCCACATGAATGTTGACACATACTAAGAGAGGGCTTTTCATATATGAGAACAGAGTAGGAGAATAAAACAAAGGAAATGTGTCAAAAAGACTTCCATTATACATGCATGAGAATTCCCATAACCGAGTGGGATGAAGCAGTGCCAAACATCCATCCAAAAAACTAGGGAGGAAAAAGGAGACAAAATACCCATTTCAATGAACTTACTCTAGATGAAAATCCCTCTCTCTCAGCAAACATGAGAAAGATATTGCCCTTGCTAATTAAATTTTGATTTGTCATGTTCAAAACAACTGCCCAACACCAAACGGATCATGCAAAGTCCCCAAAAAATAAATTCAAAACAACGCAATGCCTACTTCTGCATCATGGGCCGACCTTCTTACAGTGGTGTTGCAAGAGAGGAGTAAAAACCTATACAAAACCTCATTCATAAACTTGGAGCATTCTCAGAATAACCATTCCACACATCTAGCAAGCCTAAAAGCAACCTAATACTCTGTACACTCGGAAAAAAAAGAGTTTTAAATAATCCACAGCGGAAAAGAAGAAGAAGAAGCGTCAGCCCATATTAGAACCACATTCTACCAAACACCCATTTTATACAGATTACTAACTGAACCAAGATTTCATGCACATCTGGGGATTGGAGACTTGTGCATGGGGGATGGACAATGTAGCAGAATTCTGGTAACGCATATGATCACGACAATGAAGCAACCATCTTTAGATTACAGCTGCATTTCTTCCAAATAGAAAATTTTGCACTTCCCATAGAACGAAATATAAAGAAGGAAAGTACAATTTGGTCATTTCCGTGTAATCCCAGCAATTCAATGGAATCCTAACAGTCCGCAACGTGCGAATTACAATCAAACTCCTTAGTTGTGATTATCATAACAACAAGGAGAGCAATTCAAATCCATGTTCGAAATGGACCTAAAATGCACAAACTCAAACATTCAAATTCTGCACCCTTTACAATTACCAAAAAAAAAAAAAAAAAAAAAGAAGAAGAGAATCGGAGGATAAGCATATGCGAAATAGAGGAGCTTTCGCTTACAATTGCAGGAGACTGGATTAGAAGGCGCAGAAGGGAAAGCCCAGGTGGTAGTGTTGAAATCAGGAGAAGAGAAGAAGGTCTTGATGGGCTCATTTGCTGGCCCGGAATCGCCCAGCCCGTGAAGCCAGAGAATGAAGCTCCTGCTCCTGCTCCTGCTGCTGGCTGCAGCCATTTGAGGAGATGAATTACGCTTTAGTTGTTGATCTGGCTGCTGCTGCTGCTGTTGTTGGTGGGAGGAAAGGAGGAACGTTCCGAAGGTGGCAGCGAAGAATATTACGGCGAAGAGGCTGAGCGGTTTTAGCCTCTTAGGCGCGAAAGCGGCTGCGTCATGCATTGGGAGCATCGCAACACATGTGGCACGTGCGACATCTCTGAAATGTTCTAAAGAGACGGGACATACGCGAGAGAACTCGGACCAGGGGAAGCTCTCGTTATTCCCGGTCACAAGAGAGCACCAATTGGAGAGTGACACGTGGCATCTTCAGAGCCCTTAGCCTACGAGAGGAAGCACTGCAAGCACGCAGCCGAAAATTGCAACGATCCTTACAAAATAAGATACTTTCATATTTTTAAAGGTAATTTAATCTATTAAAAATATTTAAACATGATTAATTAAATATCAAAATTCTTTAATATAAAACATTGAGGTTGGTAGGGCAGAAAAAAAAGAGTATAAATTGAGGACTTGCAACAAAAGTTCTTACGATTCTCCGTTTTTATGTGATTTAAAAATATTTATTTTGCGTATGTAATAATATGTTTATATATTTATCCAGTTAATTTATATACACGTGGTGTGATGTCGGCATTTATCTTTCCAACACGATTTTAACTGGACGGCTTTCAATTTGATCCTCAAAATCCAAGTGGGCGAATGAAAAATCTAGCTGTCTTTCTTTTATAATATTACTATAAAAATCCTACGTACTATATAATAAATAAATTATTATTTTTGAGCTCTCTAATGGTAGAGACAGAGTAATTTCTAATGGTAGAGATATACTTTTAAAGTTTTAATTTATTCTTTTTAATTTATTTTTGTTGTTTATTTATTTTTATGAATAAATAAATCATATTTAAAATCTATTGGACGGAAAGAGATTAATCCTAACATTGATATATGACCACTTTATACAACGAATCCATCTCTTAAGCACCATAATTTTGGATGTGCCTTCAAACACCGTACGCTAACTCTTCGACTTGGAAAACAAGTCACCTGCGGCTTCGTCATTGGGACGTGGGCTTCTCGCTGCGTTTACCACCGCCTAGAGTTTAGAAGAACGGTAGGAGTAGAATAAGTTCATTTCGCGGTCCACCTCTCAGTTCGTCTACAAGAGGAGCAAGAAGAAGCCAAGGTGACTGATCTTTGGCACAGACAACCATTGTTTTGGGCAGTTGAATTAATTCTCAGAGAAGGTAAAAATCCTTATATTTACAGACTATTCTTTGGAAGTTTATCTAGCGTAGAAGCAAGACGATTTTTCAAAGAATGTCAGCAAATTCTCCCACAAAGCTGCAAAAGGAAAAAGATGAATTCTTGTGTAAATTTGGGCATGGTGGGCCGAGGATGGATATCAGCTTCTATGAGATTAGGGCAAAATAAAATGGCTCATCTTTTTCCCATTCTTGACAAAAAAGGCAATATTGGAAATTCTTTCGAATTTTTTGACAGACCACAAGTATGAATAGTGAAACATCTTACTTTTCCCCTTGACGATATTAGAGTTGTCATAAGATAACAAAATGTTTCACTGTTTAAATGGGATGTTTGGGGTAAGGAAAAATCATTCCATCCCACTTTAGAATCACGAACAAGAACGTGAAATTCTAGCTTAGTTTGCATGTGATTCATAGACCTTATTCTTCATTGAACCACACAATCACTGAACAGGGATAACACTTATGTAATTAAATTTGGACAGATTAGATCATCTTTCTGATTAAATCCTATCAATTTCGGTGATGAGCTCTTTAGTATAATCAATAGATTACTTTAATTTCCCAGCTCTTTAGTATAATCATGATGAACCATCTACATATTTGACTTTCAAAGTATTGCCGAAGGGAACACTATCTGATGGATAATATGCATGAATAACTAACAGAGAGATCTAGAAATTAGAATGAAGACAATAGTGGATGACATTTAGGATAGATTGTTTGCTTATGTCAACATGATTTTATGATACTGAATCGCAATTAAAAAAAGGTGTCTGAATTACAAGCAGCGTGTTTATGCATTTCTTAAATTTGATGGTGCGAACAGTGATGATATGCTAGATATGATTTATGATGCATATGGACCTATAATTGTGGAATTCAAAAACTTAGACAATACAAATGGAAAGGGCATATTTGAATCACCAAATATAGAAGCAGAGAAATTTTATTTGTTGGTAGTTGCAAGATGTAAGAATCAACCAATCAGCTCTTTCTCATTTGTGCTACTGCTAAATTATGCCAGCAAGATTTGGCAGCAACAAGATGTAATATTCAGTTTGATACGATTATATCAGTGCAGCATATGCACAGGTTACTTTGGTTCATGGTCCCAATATTACCACTATTGGTGAAATGGGCTTTCAAAGAGATTAGCTTTTGTACATTATCAGCTATTCTTCTTAATAATAGCTAACAAACAGTCATAGAGTGAAGAATGGCAATAAATAGAAATCTGTTATTCTGTTGAGAATGCCCACAATGAATGCTATTAGGAATTTTATTTTATTTTTTCAGTTTTCTGTTGGGTACTGCAAATATCCTTCTTGATTACAATTAGTTATTGGGTTTAAAATGCAAATAAAGTGGTCTTCCTAGGACGGGGATCCCTTAGTGTTGCCTCTTTATTTGAATCTGGTATCTGATTGGTTATTTCATTTTTTTTCTATGATTTGAAATGCGCTGGTGTCCACTTGTGTTATTTACCATTCTTCTTGATTTATCTAAAAACATAGGCTTTAATACTGCTGTCCTACCTAACTAGATTATAATCTCATGTGTTGTTTGTTAACCCTGTTCGACCTTGGTCTTAATCTTCGAAAGGACACCACCATCTCACATCAGTTTTAGAAGAAAGGTTGCTGTTGGATTTACTTTCTCTATTAAAGCATATGAGTTGAAAATACTGATTTCTAAAAGCTGAGAAACAAAGAATTTAATATCTGAATCTAGGTAATGGGAAAATTTAAATTACTCTTTCATCTTGTAAACTTTAGAGGGTTTTGATGGACCTAAGAAAACTGTTCTGGGACTGTTCTAGGACTGATTCAAACGTCACCATTGTTAAAACTTGTCATGTGAAATAATACAACCTATGTCCATGTTTAATGCTGAAAAAATTGGCAGGATTTATGTTCCCACTCTTGTTGTGCTCTGTCATGCATGTCTTCTAGTATGAACTCCTTACATCAAAGTTATAATGTTGGCCAATAATTGGCCGGAGCATCGGTAGGCTGGTTCATAATTAGCTGTTGGACCACCTGGGCTAATTGTCTGGCATGACAACATAGATGTTCTAAAACAAAAATAGATTAAAGCCATTTCATTATTAGTTCATTGGTAGACATGTCAGCTAAGCATTTTCAATTGGAAATCTAACATGTAAACTTTGCCCAATTGACCCATGGAATGATCTGAATTTGGGTAGGGAATCTACATATTGTCGAGTGCTCTATCTCCATTTAATGGATTGGATGGATTCCATGCTGGCATCGATGCAAAACAATCTCAAAATTGAGGAAATCTGTGTTATTACCTCAAGCGAAAAGATTATAGTTGATTTGGGTTTTTCAAAACTTATTTCTTTTATTTAAAAAAAATTAGGGCTGATTAGAATTGTCAGAAAGAAGAATTAAAAGATTAAGTAGGATTAGAAGAAGAAGAAGAAGAAGAAGAAGAAGAAGAAGAAGAAGAAGAAGAAGAAATCCTAGGAATTACTCTCACACTCATATCTTTGGAAAGTTAAACACTTTATTCATCATAAAACTGAAGTTAATGCTGTCCATAACAGTCTATTTATAATAAAACTATAAAAAATTTTGAACTGACAAAAATACTCCTAAAAATTCATAGTCCTCTTATAGGTATAACTTAGTTGAGCTATAAGTTTCAAAAATGGTATTGGATCTGTATAATCTTAGGCCCACCTGAATACTGATCCAATAAATAATGGCATTGGGATATTTTTAACAAAGCAACCTATAAAAGGAGTAATGAAAATTACTAGGAGAGAACTGTAAAATTCAAAACTAAGACTCCCAGTTAACTTTAAAACTATTAAAAACTCTTTTATGTTATCTCCGATGTGGGCCCTTCATCACCCTGATGATGCTAAATGAGGCCAGAATTGCCTTTCTTGCAAGTCTTCAAGTGTTGTACCAATCCCCATCGGGCAATACATGACTTACGGACATGTACAAGAATGCTCATTGTTGTAGGCCATTATTTTTTCCGAATCTTCAAGTTATTTTTTTGCTTCCAAAGAAAAATGAACTCAGTTTTATCCTTCGCCATGCAGCTTACTTGTCCCTTGATTGCTAAATCAGTAGAAATGGAAGAACAGGATAGTATGCGCGGTATCTTGGTCATGTGGAGGGGGAAGCATCTGAATGTAGAGATAGGTTCAAACTCTACTTTTGAAGAGTTTGGGTGCAAGTTGCAAAGGCTGACTAATGTGAAGCCTGAAACTATGAGATTACTTGTTCCACAATCTACTGGTAAAGGTTCCAGACTAATTACTCCTTTCTCAGATAAACACTCGAGCTTACATTTGCAAGAAGCTGCTATTATTGAGGTAAAAACTTCATTACAAATGCATCCTCTTGTCTAAGTTTTTACTCCATGCTATGAATTGCAGTTGTGTGAGTTTTACTTTTTTCAGTGGTAAATGGATGCAGGATCTTTCTAATTACTACCAATTTTAGGAAAGAGAAAATTTTCGGTGGCTTTTTAAGTATTCAGTGATCTTGTTTCTCAACTTCTATGAACCTCTGTGTGCCAAGGTGTTCCATTGTTGGTACACATTGGGCTACATAACAGGTGCTTCTACCTGAATAGATGGCTTGGACCAAAAAGCAGCTCCATGTCTTTGTAATGCGGACAATGCTGCTGGTGATCTGACTGAATAGATAACGTGGTTGCACAATTGACTCGGTCCATTGACTTCATTCATCATGCAGTCACTTGGCTACCTTAAATGTGAACCTTTGCCAATGCTTGTAACTCAAACTTGGCTTTCCATGCAAGCACCTCGTCCAACTACTTTTCTGGCCTGACTTTTTGATCAGTTCATCTACCTGATGAATTGCATGGTTGGCATAGAAAAACTGTTGGGATGAATACCCAAGCTTTTTCACAGATAGATATGCAACTCTTCAGTGCATCAGTCATATTGATGCCATGCATCCTGGAAAGCCCTTTTTTGCCTTCAACATGTGAAACTGTTGTTCACTCTTGCTCTTCTTCTTCATCTTCCCTCTTTTGCCTGCAACATGTGAAACTGTTGTTTGCTCTTCTTCTTCTTCTTCTTCCCTCTTTTGCCTTCAACATGTGAAACTGTTGTTCACTCTTCTTCTTCTTCCTCTTACTGTTTCTGTCAGGGGAAGCCTATTAGAATGATGGGAGTGTTTGAAGATGAAATTGAAGAGGTTAATGGTAGGAAACCAGACCTGAGGATTGCTGGGTTTGATGAAGAAGAAAAGAGATTAAGGCAGCGATTGGCTGGGCCTCGAACATCTTTAAAGCTCCCTCAAGGAACTTATATTTTCAGTGATTTCCGCACTCTTCACATTCCTGGCATTGAGGTTTGGTCAAGCTTTTGCTATACCAAAATAGCTCAGATATATGGAATCTTGTGGAAGGATTTTACTTTTGTCTAATGCGAGAGTTGTATGAGTCCACTGTAAAATTGAATTGCTATTCTTAGTCCAATAAATTGGAGATTACTTCCTTTAGCATTGTGAGCGAAGATCTGGGTCTGAATAATAATGCTAGCTAACTTATAGATTTGTTGTTAGTTCCTCTTGGTTAAGATGAGAAATAGCCAGTGTACTGGGCAAGGAATTGTTTGTTGGATGGTGAGAGAGACTTGTGTTACATAGACAAGGAGGGAAAGGACAAGGAGGTAAAGGCACACAGATGCAACAATGGACACTAATTTCCACCTTTCCCATGTCCATGGCCAACTTAGGGTGTGTGCATGCATGGCTATATTCAACCATTTTTGTATTTTATATGCAGTTTTATACTTTTGAAATGGTATGACCCATATAAGTCTCCAATCAAGATCATTTTTGAGTATTCTAGTTAAAATGATAGTGATAAATATGATGATCAGACTAACTTTTTTCTCAATAATAAATGTCGGCCTAAATGAAAGGTATTATAAATGCTTGTTGTTATACCGTTACCATAGAATCATCTTCTTTATACACGCACGCACGCTCACACTCTCACTAACACTTGATTTCTTACTTGGGCATTGCTAAGTGAAGTGAATTTGGAAACTAGCTACCTGTGAGAATGTGCAAGGTTCCAAATAACATCTCACTTGTAGAATTTCCTGTTTGCTCCTAACATATCGTGGCTTATATATGTCTTGAATGCATGTACTAAATCTTAAGGTTTTGAAGTCTTTTTGAGAGCCACTTTGAAGATAAATTGGTCCAAAACTAGTATACTTGAGCTCAATTCAGTTTGCCTTTGAGCTTTGCCTTGTTGCTTGTGCTTTCTATAGTTAATTCAGGGAACTCCATAGTGAATTCAGGAAACAGTTAAGGGAAAACATGGCCATTTTTTTAATTTTATTTTTACTTTTGCTATGATATCTCACAATACAAGTGTGATCCATCTCATCAGTGGGGCCAGTCTTATTTCTTAATACAGGGCATTATGATTCCTAGATCTCGTTAACATAACCTTCATGTACCAATTCAATCCATTATCTGGGCTCTAGGCAGGACAGTCCTGTGTGTCTGTTTAGCATTATTGCTATTAACTTAGTGCTTCTTTTTCCAACAGCTGAATCCTCCAGCTTCTGAGGCACTGAAAATAATGCATAAACTTGCCAGTGATCCAGGAATTGTTGCCATTATGAATAAGGTATTTGGTGCACATTTATTTGGTAAATATAATGCAGCCTCTCCTTTTAACCATAACATTTCTCTTTTTTTTTTTTTTTTTTTTTTTTTCCTAAAGCATCGGTGGCGGGTAGGAATTATGACTGAGATGGCACCTGTGGGATATGTTGGCATCAGCCCAAAATGCATTCTGGGACTCAATGTGGTAATGTAAAATAGATGAATATGCATATGTCACTTGCAACCATTTAAATGTACCAACACATGACGTGGTCATGACCATGCCGTGCATTTGGTGGGTTCCATTGTGTATATGTTAGGTTGGTCTACTCATTGTGTCGTTGACATCTGCAAGGAAATGGATGGTTGAAAGAATAATTGACCTTCACACTCTCCATTCAGCATGGTGTTCAGTGGCCTGAGATTTATACCTTAGGATTGTGCTGATACATGCACTGGACATGGCATGCCATTCTATTGGCATGTGGGCTTTAGTCAATGAATGGTTGCAATTAGCGTTCTTCATTTGCATTTCTTAAGTACAATGAGGATGAGATTTCTTGTTTGGTTTGTTTCTACAATTTCCTGTTAATTTGATATTTCAATAGAATCATGGAGAAGAGATATCTCTGCGCCTTCGAACTGACGACCTTAAGGGGTTTAGGAAATATGAGAGCGTCAAACAGACATTGCTGCATGAGCTGGTAAGAATTTATTTTTTAGAAGCTTGCCTTTTATGAATTTTTTGGATACTGCAGGTTTATTGGATGACTGACAGTCTTTTCTCTTAGGCAAACTTTTCTTAATTGCTGTTGTATTTTGTTCATTCCAGACCCACATGGTTTACTCTGAGCATGATGCAGACTTTTATGCTTTCAATAGACAGGTAAATATGATGTAAAATTTTCTGGCTCAAATAGGAACTGTAGGATTCTGAATCATCAGGGTATGCCCAGCGATATTCTGGATCTCCTTGTTTTCACATTTCTGGTGCAAATTGAGTGTGATAGGCTACTTTGAGCCCATAAGATCATCGATGCTTACGTTTTGCATTTGTCATGAATGTCTGATTCAAATTGGACTTATCATCATAAGGTGTACAGCATTATTTAACTGAATACATGTTTGGTGAACTAGCAATGGCATCTCTGAGAGCAGGCCCCTAGATTGGTGAGCTGGTGTTGTCTAATCTAGAGAATTTTGGGCATCTCCCATTCAAGGTGGAACTTTTATAAGATCAGCAGCGGAAACTTAGTGGCTATTAGCCTTCTGGACTGGCTGCATTGAATGCTATAGATGACATCGTGTTACCTGTCTGAATTCTGTAGCTAAGCACTGTAATGTGCAACTTCAAACTTCATTTTTCTATCTTCCCCTTGATGCATGATTTTGCTTTGGACAGCTGAACCAAGAAGCCTCTAGTCTAGACTGGACAAAAGCAACAAGTCACGCCTTGAGTGGCTTCCAGCATGCAGATCATTATGAAGAAGAAGAGCTCCATGTCAGAACTGTCAGCAGTGGTGAAAAGCTTGGTGGTCAGCCACAGAACCTGTACTGTGATGCACGTGCATCATCTGTGGCAGCTGCTTACCAGCGACTATTGAATGCTGAAGTCAACAGTCTGAATATGAATGGAATAGACAAACAGACTCATGCTGGGCCTGATCCAGATGACATCAAATCTGGCCATGAGACAGAATCTGACTACATAACTGCTGGGATAGCCAAAGCTGATGGCTGCCATACAAATGATAGCAGTTTAGAACATGGAAAGTTGTCTGGATCCAGCCTGGGTGATTTCCTGCTTAAAGGAAATAGAGCTTCTGGGATTCTTATGGAAATTGACAGAATTCCTAGTCGTGGGCATTCTAGCCTGAAAAACTTTAAAGAGCCTGATCCTGATGACAGTTTAGAAGACCATGAGAAGATGGTTGAGCCTGATATTAACATTACTTCAGCAGTAGCTGCTGAAGGTTGCGAGAATCAAGCGAAATTGAGTGATCGTCAATTTCTTGAAAAGGCCCATGAAGAAGTGAATACAGCTTGTTGCAGAAGGGAGGAAGCTACGTTGATGCTAGGAAATAGCATGGTGCCTGATCCTGATGATTTGCCAACAAATGAAGTGAGGGCTAAGCTGGACCTTGATTACAATATGGGCAGCTTGGGGCACAGTGAGCCAGCAACTGAAGACTGTGATCTTTCAGGCATTCAAACTGACGAGCCTGACCCTGATGCATTAATAGTGCATGTCCCATCAAAAGCAGGCATAGCTATACACAATCATCCTCCATCTTCCAATGATCCAGAACTGCAAAGAATCCATGACCCGGTTGCTGACATTTGTTTACACCTTCAAAGAGCAATCCAGCTGCTGAAATCCGAAGCATCTCCCATGGAAGTTACTTCAGTCCTTCAAACGCTCTCCAAGATCATTGGGTAATCTACTTGTTGGATGCATCCTACCAAAACATGAGATTATTCCTACTGTGCTTAAGGTTAAACATTTTGCTTGTAGGAATGTGATAGAACATCCGAATGAGATGAAATTCAGAAGGCTTCGGAAGGTATTTTCTTTTTAACATGCATTAATATCTTTTGCTTGCAAGCTTCAGTTCTAGCTTATGGCAGTTCCTTGATAAATGTTTTCTGAAAATGCAGGCAAATAACCTATTCCAGAAGAACATTGTGAATTATAAAGGTCTGGCTTTGCATTTTAGTAATATTTTTACATTATTATACTTTTTATGGCTGATTTGGAAGGTGGTGATGTGTCATTTAGCTTGAGAGCATGTGTCCAGTTTTCAGGTCTCTCTGCAGCCATCAGTTAAAGGCTTTATGATGTAAATCGTGTTGACTTCTGGTCTAAATACCCCCTTGATGGTTGTACAAACCTAAGCTCCTGCCACCGGAATCTTACCAATGTGAGCTGCATGGAATTTTCCAGTCCAGGTCCTTGGGGACGCTACTGGGGCTCATCCTGTTGATGATGCTGACCATCACTCCAAATTTTCGATGGGCTCCAATAGTACACTAGCCAAGTTTTGGCAGTTCTACATTCCATATTTCGTATGAAAATTGGTTGTATTATTGTTCAATGACCATATTGTCTTGATTTCCTGCAACAGCTGCTATGGAAGTCCTTCACATAGTTGGTTTCCATGAAGATGTGGTATCTAATGAGGCTGGGATAGCA
This sequence comes from Pouteria campechiana, assembly GCA_036873735.1. Lineage (NCBI taxonomy): Eukaryota > Viridiplantae > Streptophyta > Magnoliopsida > Ericales > Sapotaceae > Pouteria > Pouteria campechiana. Next base: position 2,263 of record JAYJMB010056172.1, on the reverse strand, counting down.
GAGACCTATATGGTGTTGAAGAGAAACGATCCTGGATTGCTATGGCTTGCAAAATCTTCTTTGGAGGGCAACGTTTAGCAGTCGGGAAAATGAAAAAACAGAGGAATGCTCTTGTATCAATCCGGTTGACGTGTATCCAATGGTTCAAAACCACAAATATTGGATGTCTTTGTAACTATCATAATTTTAAACTAATGTGGACGTTAAAAAAGCGGGAGATGTATTCTTTTCGGGCAACCTACGTAATGGGTAGTCAATTTGTCCTTGGATTTGCCATGTTGGAATATGCATGGTGAAGATTGGAAATCACACCCCACAGCATTCGTCGTTGAATACATTGATCCACTGCGTGTAAAATTAACAATTGTTTGGCACACGTCTGAGGAAAGTCTGGAAAGATGGTGTATTCTGTTTATGTTACTTTGTAAGTATGGTATGTCTGTACTAATAATTTTTATTATTAATATTTTTTAAAAATTAGTTACTTGTACATGTCAAAGTGGGTTTTGTGGGGATCAGCTTTAGGAAAACTGGTATTGTAATGGTTGAAGACGTTGTGATGTTATTGATCCGACCGTGCTAAATCTTCGTACTCAGTGCTGCCAATATTTGAACCGTTTGCAAAGAATGAAAGTTTATTATTCACTTGATTATTCAAGGGCTAAATAAATTCGGACGGTTCTACTTTGGGTCAACAAGAGTAACAAGCTTTGGGTCAGCAAGAGTAACAAAAGAGGCTTGGAGGATTAACGTGATTCTTTGTTTTTCGAAATTCTATGGAGTTTTTAACCCTTCTATCTGCGAATTAAAATATTTACAAAACTATCAACCACTTTCTGAAAATTTTGCTAATGCCACCATCTTTCGGTGAAACAGCCGTTAACAGCTCTCACATCGTAGTATAATCAATTACACGTGCATTGGGTTTGATGGCCTTTAACAGCTATTTGGATGAAAGGTGATGGTTTTGATAAAAATATGATAATTTTTTATTTTTTTTAGTAATTTTGCAAATATTTGAGACCATTCGTATAAGTATAATTATTTTAAAAAACTGCAAGTAAAATATAAATAACTTAATTCTAAACTAACATAGCTATGAAATATATGGGCATATGATTTAATGTTATTTTTGTGAATTTTAGTTGTGTTGAAGGTAAAAATTACAGTCGTAGCAAATATTAAAAAATAGATTTTCTTAACATCTCCTATTCATATTTTTCTTTTTAATTTTTTATATTTTGTGGAAGCTAACTGAAGTATCCACTTTGAAAGTATATGACTGAATAAAATTACGATATGTGCCACTTAATTTTTGAACATATGTATAGCAACCTTTCATTAACCGCACTTAATTTAAGTTACGGTATGCGGCTTAACGTCGGTCCCTCGCCCGCACACTTCAGAAGCCTCCATTTCCTTTTCGACGGTCTGGGTGCGCAAGGTGTCTTCTTATTTGTTAAGGCCACCTCAGCTCAGCTGCCTGTCGTCTCTCCTCTCTCCATAAACCACAGAAAGAAGAAGATGGTACCTTCTAGGGTTCTTTCGAGGCTTCCAAATGGCTTCCGAGCCTTTGCCTCTTCTACCTCTCGAAGAGAGCTGCTTCCATCCTATTTCAGAGCTTCCTTCAATAAGGTGAATGCTCGTATTTTTTCCTCTGTAATCAATAGCTTCTTTTCCTTTGCTTTACGACTTGTCGCCTTTCTATTCTAGAGTCTGAAAAGCTTATGATGTTTCTCCTTTTCTTTTAGTTCTTTTGGCCTTCATTCATGAGTGCATCACGCTTCTTCTTCTTCTTTTCCGTCGATGGAATTGAGTTGTACTGTAGTGGAGCATTGCACGTATGGATCGTTTCAACAAATGATAGCGGGGTGCTGATGACTATATATTTTGTGGATTGCAATCTTTGGATTTGTGGTGTTCGCGAAAATGCTGATTATCTACATTTATCTGCCTAGTTATCATATGGTTAACCAGTTTCTGCAGGCCCATTAGAAGCTCCTACGAAAGGACACCACACCCAATTGAATGACTTTTGAAACGAATTGGAATATTCATTCACAAATAACAACATCTTATGCATCACTTTGTGACCATGGCTGCCCCACGTGGATTCTGTCATGAATTTGAATATGTGCTATAAATAACCAAACTATCCTCATTTTACAGTGGCATTCCTCAGGATCCTTAGGGCCTGTTTGGCCTGGCGGTGAAATTTAAGCTGTTGAGAAAAGTGCTTTTAGAAGTAGAGCTTTTACAAAAA